>VXAL01002823.1:40339-70256 GCA_013399475.1 Chauna torquata | reverse complement strand
CCCCGCCGCCTCCCCGCGGAGCTCGGCGCCTGCGCGGCCCCGCGGGCTCTGCTGGGCGCCCCGAGGAGCCCTGGCCCAGGCAGCCCGGCGGGCGTCGTCTGAAAGCCGAGCCCTCCCCAGCCCGTACAGCTGAGCCCCAGCGGCCTGCGCCACACAACTCTTCTTTTTATTTATTTATTTTTTCCCCTCAGGCTGCTGCGGGGGCCATCGCTGGGAGCTGGCTGAGGGGGAACAGGCTCGCAGAAATAGCGCAAAAAAGGCTCTGGCTGTCAGCACGGCCCTTGCCGCTCCCGCGCACCGCAGGTACGCGCTGCTCAGCCGCACGGACAAGGGAAGGTCCTGCTTCCATCACTTTGTCTTCAAGGCGCGTTGTTTGGAGGGGAGGAGGGTGGTGAGGGATGGCTGGAGATGTGCCTTTTTGTTAATTAAGTTTGCAAAGAGCAGCGTGCTCATTCCAGCTATTGCTGGCAGCAAGATGAGTGCCCGTGGCCTAAGCTGTGAGCTGCAGGAACTTGCCCAGACAATTAGTTCAGTAATCCCTGCATAGATCTGTTCTGGCAGGCACGCACATCTGCTGTTATGCAAAGCAGGAGTCTGGGGTTCACAGGCTTCAGCAACTCTCCCCTTCCTTCCCGTGGACGTTTTATGAGTGTGAAGTCAGTGGTGTCCAGGCCATGGCTCACACACGCTCCATTATCCAGAGAGGCTGCAGCATTGTCTGTTACAGCACCCTGATTCAGAGCAGCAAGGAGAACGATGGAGTTTGCCTACCACTCGCTCTGTACTCCCCTGGAAGGAAAGCAAGAAGCCTCAAGCATGACCTTGTGATCACCCCTTTGCTGTTTCAGAGGAAGCCACACCTCTGCTCAGAAACATCAGGTTTATGCAGGAACTGGGGGCTAGACAGACCAGCTTTTAATGCTGGATTGCTTAGAGGAGCTATTCTTTAAAGAACAGAAACAGTTCAGCAGTCAGGAAGGTCTGAATGCCAAATATCTTCTCTGTTGTGTTACACAGCTCCCATTTGAACCAGAATAGCTTTAAAGTAGAAAAATAAGAAGTACTAGATCACATGTAAGGTAGCCGCGAGAGCAAGCACCAACCTAATACTTGAAATTCTGACTCACCAGTCCATGCTTTTGTAATTACTTCTGTCACTTTTTATTTCACTGTCAGTGGGCTTTATTTTTCCCTCAAGACTAGCTCCAGCATAGACAGCAAGATGCATATATTATTCAAAGCTTCCTTTCCTGTGGATAGAGCTTGAGCACCTCCTTTCCCTCATGTTTTCTTATTGATAATTGGGGAATGCAAGCTTTTTTGTGAACCCTGAAGTTAAATAACTGGTTAGTTCTTGAATAAGAGAATAATGCCTTTCTTCCAAGCATGTTTGCTGTTTGAAGATCCTGTGGTCGCTTATGCCCAGTCAAGCATTTTCAATTAATGTATCAGCATCTTTTGCTCCATAATGTCTAAGAAACTAATACTTAAAAAGTTAAGAGGAAAAGGCCTGTTAAATGCTGTACATTAGATCTAGGCTAAGAGATGCAGGAACAATCTTGTGGATCCAACTGCTGCTTCCCCCACCCTGACACACACACACACACACACACACACGCACACACACAAATCAAGGCAAAAGTAGGCTTTGTCCATTTTACAAAAATAGCTCTTAATGAGATTTAATGCACCTCCATTTTACAGGTGTTCCAGACAAAAGCAACCTGCATATTTTATACGTAAGAACAGAACTCGTAACAAGTTAGAACACCCCCTCTGAGCTTGATTCTTCTTTGTATGAGTGTAGTAGGTCACCTGGGTAAAACCTGCCTCTAGCTTGTTAAAAATGTCTATGGTAACGTCAAGTTTTCCCAACAATGATCGAGGGAAAAAAAAACCATGACTTCACAACAGAAACAGTAATTCCTTACAATACAGTTAAGGAACGTCTGTTTAGTTAATAAAAAAATGCACCAATGTTGTCATGAACTATTAAGCATTCAAAATGGCTACTATAGTTATATAAGAAGGGAGCACCTACAGGTTGGATCTTTTCTGCTTAACTTAATTAGCAAGCTAGAAAACTATTTCTGAAGACAGAACACCAGAGGCCTTACCCTGGAGAGGTTATTTTCATTACTTGGAAGTTTTACAACACAGGCAAAACAAGGTGTTTCACCCTCTAGAGAGGCAAGCAGACTGCATTTTGAGACTTTTTGTATTACAATTCTCCCTGCCAGAGAAGATTTCCAAAGCAAATGCTGAAACTGTATCAAGTTAAGATAAAAATAAATAAAAGTGGAGTGACATGACTCCAACAGGATACTCCTGACTTACGCTACAGCAGAAAATAGTCTCTTCATAAATCCGAGCATGAAGTGGTTTTAAATAATTTACATGCGATCCATACCCTGTGACATGTCACTTATTTTTGGTTCTTGTTCTCTCAGACATTTAGGAGATTTATGTAAAATTCGGAGAGATTAGCTACATCTGTTCCCAGGAGTTCTGGATGCTGTCACGGTTATCTTGAGTCTTGCCAATGAAATCTAGAATTGATTAAGCACCATAATGCTTTAGGATGACAGCACAAGATTTTAAATAATTCACGTTGATTCTTTGCATGTTGCTGTATTTTAGTCTTGAGCGTGCAGGTCTAGATTTAAAGTTGAGTTTCAGGACAGACAGCAGCAGTATTTTATTAGCACTTATTAGTCCAGTCTCACAGCAATTAGAAAAAGACTCAAGTCACTCTTCAAGTTAGTTTGAGGACCACAAGAATAGTGATGAAGTTTCACTATCCACCTAACGCACATGCTGCAGGCTCAGCAGTGGTAACTTGGGGTTCCCTGCAATTATCTGAAGGCAGCAAGTGAGGTTGGCACCCTGTAGTTCCGGGACTCCGAGGACGTTGGGCTGCGAACTGTTGACATCAGGTGAGATTTGTATGTCTTGCTCAGGCCAGTCATCCAGAACTTCAGAAGTTTGACATTGTCCTCCTCTGCAGCTCCCAGAATGCTCAACAGTTTTTGGGTATCTTCCTTGGGTCTGCTGTCCACTTTGGTGAATTTAAAGAGGACCTTCACTTTACTGCAGAAAAAAAGAAACTCCTGTCACTATTACAACAGACTTGCTTGCATCAAACAGGGAACAAGCAGTAACTGTAACTTCTCTTGGTACCTACTGCAAGGACATGTTAATAAAAGTCTCAAAAAATATTCCAAGGAAGCTATTCTCACGCTTTAAATGAATAAACTGGGGAGAAGAAAAGTACAAGAAAAGGAGAGATTAGGGGGATTACTCATTTTCAGTAGTAATACGCGTAATTCTAGTTTATTTTTTTCATTCTAGTGAAAAGTAAAACAATTAACTGTGACAACTGGGAATCTCCCTGGAAGGCAAATCTAGTGCCCATCTGGCCTTCAGGTAAATTCACAAAATCATAATGTTCCGTCAATTATTTCACATGACTGGTTGGTCTTCCTTTGTAACTGCTTGCATCTTTGAAATGTAGTGCCCGAGGGTACAACCACGACATCTGTTTGGCATGTTATCTGCACTGGAATATAGTGTACATTGACAGGCTTATATATATTTGCATACTTAATCCTTATAATATACACAAGGCAGACAAGTACTGTCACGTAGGTAACCTCCAGATGCACAAACTGAAGCATAAAGGGTAAGAACTGCTGAAAGCCAAAAAGAGAGGATCAGAGTAGAAAAACTCTGATATTCTCACTGACTGCTCTCAAGACTAAAGTAAAAGTTACCTGACTATGAGTTTGCCCTGTACTCTGGTGTAACCGTTCCAGGATTAATGCCGAAGCTGTTTCTCTGAAAACAATGGAGTCATACTTACTTCATCCACTCCTCCTTCAGGCAAACAAGGCACTGATCCACAACATCTACAGAAAGGTTCTGGTTGGTAAGAGCAGCTTCGATCTTGTTCAAGATTGTAGGACCAACTGCAAGATCAGAAAGAAGGGAAACAGGTGAGAAGCAGGACATGCAGTCTACAGGTTACCCACTGACACCCTTATTGGTAATAGTGAGGACTAGTCCATTTATTCTGTGACCTAGGCCTGAATACCTGCTAGGATTACAGACGAATACACATTTGTTCCACCTCTTAGTCTGTTCAAGAGCACTAGTTTGCACTCATTTTTCACCAGTACTTTGGTCTGGTGCATTAATGCAGTTTCTTCTATATGCAGAAAGCTAGAGTATTAATAACAGCACACCCAATTTCAACATAGACCATTATCTGTTAACTAATCAAGCCAAATTCCTTCCCAAGCCAGGAAGAAATCTACCTGTTCTACAAGGTGAAAAGATATACCCCTCAGTGGCCTGCCTTCATTTCATTTCCATCAAAGAGGATCTAAAGATCATTCCACTAGAAAAATGGCTCATCCAAGAAGCAACATGGAATTTTGTGAAGGATCCTGGGACACGCACACAGGTTCAGGGGCTTTTGTTTTCTTCAGGCCCACTTTTAAACTGAAGTTGTTTTGATTTTGTTTCCAGTTTCATATCAAAAGCTCATTAAAAATGCAAAGTTATGAAAAATCTTCATATTCTATATGATATACATACACATATATAAAACCTCAATTTTAAAGTCTCCACTTACACTTGCCTTAATGTTCCTCTTGTTAAGAGCAGTTTCAGAATACTTAAAAAGAAAAAAAAAAAAAAAGAGAAAACCAACCCAAGGCATTCATTTCCTGGACCATTTATGATATTCCCCAGGAGGCTATTTTCCCAGCTCTCTATGACCAAGTGAATGTGATGCTGTGCTGGAAAAGAGCACTTTCAGTGACCATTTTTGTTCAAAAGCTCCTGGACATGCCGCTGGTTAGATGAAAAGTAGAATACTGTAATTATACACGTGGAGTCTACAGCAGCTGCTGGAGCACAGAAAGAACTCCGGAGGGAATGAATCTCTGCTTTGCATTGCACCTGTATCTTCAGCAGACAAAGCAGAAAGAATTAGCTATCTGTTATGTCTTTTGAGATAGACAATGAGGCCAATGCATCTAAATTAAGACTTCAGAAAACACAAGATTGATGGACCTGACTAGAATCACATATAGGTGCAAGTGTTTAAAGTCCTTGAACAAAGTAGGCAAAAAAAGGTCTGCCATTTCTGTACCAGTCGTACTGGTCTATCAAGTGGAGTATGGGAGATGATGAGTAATGTCATGGTCTTTACCTGTTTAGCAGATTAAGCTAGACTCACTCAAAAAAACCCAGACAAGTACTTCAGGATGGAAAGTGTTTGTCATGGGTTACAGAAGAATTTCCCTATAATTGCTACTGTACCCATGTCACAGAATTTGTTTCTTATTTCTGAAAATTAATAAGCAAAACACTGATCTGGTAAAGCAAACCCTTTTTAATTACACAGACTGTGGCAGACCTCACCTAAGTAGCAGTAAATTCTCAACCCCAGTTGTACAGTGACCTGGCTTTCTACTCAGACTTCCTTAAGGGCCAGTATGTAAACAGCATAAAAAGTGGTTAAAGATCAGGATGCTCATTTTAATCTCAGTGATATAAGTTTTTTCTGCGTTCAAAGCACCCACCTCGATCTGCTGCGACAGGGCTACCACTGGTGACAACAAACTCGTACTTGTTGAGGGACTGTTCATCATCAAACAGAGTTGGGTAGAGACTGGACCGGGTAGCAGTGCGAACTTCCACGAGAACTGCAAACTCTAGAGCAACAAAAGCCCAAAAGAACATTAACTGTAATAGCTCAGATTCTAAAATACTGCTACATACTCTGCTCCCAGAAAACGCAGCTCTGTTGGCTTACAACACTTGGTCCGGCATTAGCCTTTGCTGGAACCAGTAGGAAGCAGGACTGTCAGCTATGGTACGATTAGCGCTTACAGCAGGTGTCACACCTTTCGACTACTGATTAGGCAGGGATATGGGGAAAACAAAAGGAAGCGGTACAGGTTTTAGTTCCTGCAGCATTTTTAAACTATCTGCTAATACTTTATTAAAAAAAAAAAACAACACCTTGTGTCCTTTAACACAAGATGATAGAGAAAGGAGAGAGTTCTGCAACAGGTTCTTACCAGATGATAATATGTGGGATGGGATTTGGACATGGGGGCTAAGCCCTAAGAAATTACACCGATATGCCTCTTCATACTGGTCACTGTAGGGGATGATCCGCACACAACCAACAGGCAGCATAGTCTAGAGAGGGAAGGAAACACGGCAAGAGAAACATTGGAACTAAACCAGCAAAGCGCAATTTTCTCCACAACTTCCAGGACCAGCCAAGACTTGGAGAACTGCTGATGCAGATTCTGCTGATTTGGAGGGATCAGAAGTATCTTACTCAGCTTGAAAGACTATGCAGTTGCTATCTGCGGACAACCAAGACATCCAAAGGTTGGATTTTCCCCCCCCCCCAAACCATGTAATTTAGAACACATTCTCCACAAGATTACATGTTAGAGACAGGTCATTATGAAGGCTGGACTACTAAAACATATGTAAAAACAAGCAGACAGGAAACAAAGGAAAGTTTCTACCCTTAGCACGTCAAAAGCAGACTGGACAAGATCCATATCTCGAGCTTTCCAGATGACCTGGTTCCCCATCAGAACATGCCAAGCCAGCATGCGGAATGCTGATGCCCCAAGAACCTGAAATGAAACCATACGACATTTAATATGAAAATTAGTGAAATGTCCAGTCTGCCTTGTTAAAAACGTGACTGCCACATAAGAAAATGTCTAAAACTGAACAGCAGAAACAAACATGAAGATTTAGCAAGTTGTGTGCACAGACAATAGTTCAAAACCACAGCACCAAGATTAGGTATTTCTTTGACAGGTGCTAGAAGTGTCAGACTGTCATGCAAAGTAATTTTCACCCCCACCTTTGGTTTCAAAAACAAACAGCAGCAAAGCATCATCTTGCCAATGTGCCTAACCAATGATCCAATTCAGTATTAAGCACAGTAAGAGAACAACAGTTGCGTTTCTAGGTTCTTCCAAATCCTTCAGTTCTCTGGCAAGATTACATGAATCAGCCTGCTTGCTGGCTGAGTTAGTGGTTTTGGCAAGATGGACACAGGCCTGTTTGGAATGGGACTGAATGACTTCTATTAGGTGATAATAACTTTCAGGCATTTCTCTGATCTGGGTTATTTTCACAACAGCGATTCAGGCATGAAAGGTGAAACAATATTCTTAGACAAGCCTGCAAAGGTACACACTTGCAATACACTGGTGTAGTTTAATAGCTTCAAGCATTCCAAATTAGGAGGAAAGAGAACAAAAGGAAGCTAAAAAGATAAAGCAGTAGATAAAGATCGGAAACACAGAAGCTATTTGTCAGGATTGTCCAGGAAAACAAGCTAGTGTGAAAGAGACTGTGGGTCTAATGCTCTGAACCTTCCCCCTCAGCCAGGTAACTGGAAGCACTGGAGACAAGCTACATCTGCACAGAGACAAGCTACATCTGCACAGAACCATTTGTTCTGTTTGTAATTTTTTTTTTTTTGCTGAAGCACATTTATTGTAAGCAAATAACTGCACAACCTCTGTATTAAATTACTGTCATTGCTCTTGGGAAGGAGAGAAGTGCTGAATTTGAGAGAAATCATATGATCCCATCCCACATGACAGATGATCACTAGAGGCCCAGGACAAACAGAGCGTGACCTCAGAGACAAGGAGAGTCTCAGAAATGCAGTTAACACTGTTACTAGCTATGTAAGCACTGGGTTGAACATGCAACCAGGAAAGAAGTGCATACTGCAGGAAAAAATAAGTATGCTTTTCAAAAAACATTATCAGGAGAACAAGAGGTTATTAGCTTGTAAATTCAGCATCGAAGTAACTGTGTTCCTCTCTTACCTGTCTCATGTGCCTGAGAGAGCGGAAGACAGACAACCTTCTGTGAGCTACATTCCAGCTGTTGCAATCTGGCATCAGAGATGTTTCAGGCAAGCATTTAGATAGCTCCTGTCCTTCTACATCATCTGGCTGGGAAGAAGGCTTCTCTTCTTCCTCAGAACCATCCCAGCCTTCTGACTCTTCTTTGAGGTCTAGCAAAAAAAGGCAGTTGTCATAAAAATTGCTGCTATCTAGGAATGAAAACTGCCTCGGAAGTGCGTACACAAACTACAGCCAATTGGTTTTGGCTGTATGTGGAGAGAAAGAGTTTGGAACACAGTAACTGAAAACACCAGTGTCATAGCCCTAAAGTGTAATCAAGTTTTGTACCTCAGATACAAAATAAACACTGAAGGGTCAAGAAGGAATTTTCATCTTTTACAGAACACAACATCACATCTTTTGACCATCTATGCATTCTCTATTCTTGGTTTAAGGGTCATGGCCAAAGCTTTTAGGCAGGTTTTTATAGTTTCTAGTCTAAATAGATTAATAAAATAATTAAATACAAGAAGAGTTTGCGATCATTTAATTTTTAGAAATTTTGTAGAAAAAGGAGCAAGAAGAAAGCTCCATATTTTGTGACCGCAAATTCTTCTGGCCATAGAGATTCATTGGGAGGGCCAGCCCAGCCAGAGAGAACAATAGTGATGATGACGCAACATTCCTACAGAAGTAACAAACAACAGAAGTGCATGCAGAGAGCCTTCAAGGCCAAGGGCCTCGATTTCACATTCCTGTCAGAGTCATCACCATATGGGAGAGCACATCGGCTACTACAGAGACTACCACTAAGGTGAAGACCAAGAGAGACGGTTGCACTTACGATGCTGACAAAAGAACTTGGCGTTTTACCAGCAAAAGCATTCTCAAAGGGTCTGCCAGCTCTGGAAATTTTGATCTCACCTGCAAGTTTTTCCATCTGAACAAGGGTGTCTTCTGTTGGCGCCCCCTCCAGAAGCTTCTCTGTAAGTCGGCTGCCACAAGCTTTCAAAAGCCTGGAGACATTGAAAATACAAGTGGAAACAGCATTCATTAAGCCTGCTTGCTAGGTGCAAAAATCTATAAAGAAACCTGGTGCAATGAGCTCAACAAAATATCCAACCTCTAACCAATATGTGTTACCTATCAACACATCTATGCTTTCCTCTGCCTGAACTGTCAGTGCATCTTACAGCTGCTGCCACTCAAAGTCACCAAAAGGCCTACCATTTTGCAATTACCTTGTGCAATATACTTATCCCCCATCCGAGTCACATGCCAGTGTTGCAACCCTCTCTGTGGCATCTTTCCAGGGAAGTCTGATGAGCAAGTCAGGCACTGGACGAACATGCTGTGGACTCCCACAGACTTACTACTGTGCCAAATGGCTGCATCTCTCATGCTGGCTATCACAATACACAGGCACCTCCAGGTGAACAGCCGCTGTACTTCAAGGACGAATCTCATGTACAACAGACTGGAGGGGGGAGTGTCTTTTCTTGCATTTTTCCTTACTTGTTTTGGTACTTTATTATTTCCATCAGCAGTCACATAAGGAGGTTTACTTCACAGCAACAAGAAATTTTTTTGTCCTAAAGGCATCATCAGGCTGTTGTCTTTCTGTGCTTTGCTAAGTAGTCTCTGAATTAGAAGGAGCTAAGTCCAACTTATTACATCAAGAAAAACTACCCAAACACTCAAATCACGTTTCCACCATTTCAGAATATGGCAATATTCTCTTCATGAAGGAGTTCTAGAAGCTGGAAACGCAAGTGGCCTTACCAAGCAAAGGAAGTATGCAAACATGCCCACAGGTTTTCATCGTTGGTCAGTGACGTTAAGGAGCGAGCTGCATTGCCGTTCCGCTGGTGCAGGAAGGGAGTGAAAGCCGTGTTCATCCGCTGGGCACGTTGAGGGCACCCATACTGCTCTGCTTCAAACACCTACAACACAGAAGAAGGGCAATGTAAGAGACTAAAAAGATAAAATGCTTACACAAAGCTAAAAAATAAAATAAAAGCAAGAAACACCCATAAGTGAAAAGGGTGCATGACACACAATCATCCAAAATACCCTGTAAGTTATTAGGAAAAGAGAGAGAAGGACATCCTATTCTCAGATTGACTAAAATTATCATTAAGCAACACATCTGCTCCCAAAACATTGTCCTTCACAACTTTAGTTACTTAAATTTCTAACGGAGCTATTGTCTAGCATTTAGGTCTGTGAAAAACATCACTACTGGCTTAAAAGGACATAGGCACCCTGTTCCCTCTGTTCCCACACCCAGATACGCTCTATCCTCTTGTCCCTGTGTCAACTTAAGGACCACCCTGGCTGCAGTGAGCTGGATCAGCTTTTGGATTGAGACACAAAACAACTACCATAATGTTTTATTAACGTTGAGCCAAATGGACTCTCTGCACTGACCTACCTTAAGTGCTTTGCCCTGAAGCTCATCAATGATGCCTCTGATTTTTCCCAACAAGAAAGGCCACGAGTTGATGAGGTAAATCCGGTCCATCATGATAGTGATGATGCTGTACCAGCGCTGGAAACCTCGAGCCAGGCTGTCTTTGATAAAGAAGGTGTGACTGAACACAAAACCATGCTGTTCATCTCCAAAAAATATAGGGCCTTCACGTCCTGGGCAGACCTGAATGGGAGGGGCATATACACCAAAGTAGCTCAGCACATCACACAGCTGAAACAGTAATGAATTGTTTGAACAAAGCTTCCTGCTCTTTAACACAAACCTGATGAATAAAACAAGCCTTTTTTAGGCTGCTATCCAAAATCTGTGGTCAAACAGACCTCTAGAGATATCCTACAAACACTACATAAACTTCAATTTAACTTTATTTTACAAACTCAGATCTATTCAACTACAGTACTGCTGAGAATCCACAAGAAATTGCTGATCCTGCCACACAAACACTGTTAATCTGTAAGGTTCTCCCTTCACTTCTATGAGATGCTGAATGTTAATGGTCTAAAAAGATCAACAATTTTTTGATAAAAAGCAACAGATTCCAACATTTTTACAAAAGTAGTTTATCGGTTTATCTTAGAAAGAAAAAAAAACAATAAATGCACAGGAGTGAAAACAAGAAAGAATTTTTGGATCTCAGAAGTTGAGAGGAAGGCACTCCCAACGTTATCAAAGATCAACCTTAAAAATTCCCACTAATCCAAAAATGAACAGACTCCTGTGTCTTTCTTTCCACGCTCCATTCCCTCCTTCTTCCAGGCTGCACAGAGCAGCTAAGATCAGCAAAGTAGTATCTTGGATTTGAAACAATGCATAAGGCCCTAAACAGGCTTTCTTCCCGTACTCCAATGCAGTTACCTCACAACTCAGACTGCGAACGCAGGCCTGGCGCACAATGCTGAACAGCTGGGGGTGATTTGGGTGTTGGTGACTGACATATTTGATTGAAGTTTCCTTGTCATGGCTGACAAATCCAGGATGTCCTCCTGCAAGAGAGCGGCAACCCTGAAGATAGAAAAGCAAATTCAACATAAATGAACATGCAGTTGTCTAAGGTTTCCAACTGCCTCTGCATTTTCCCTTCAAAATGCAGGGAAGCATTATTTACATAGACAAATAAAACCGCTAGTATTCAGAATACAAGCAGTTTGAGACAGGGCCAGGACTTGAACCCAGCTCTTCAAATAGCACTCTGTGCAATATATTTCCCATGCTAATTTTCCACTCTTTTATTTAATCATGAACTTTATGATAGCTCTACAAGTGGTGTAATTCTGTTAACAGCAGCTGTGAAACCAGCTGGCCTAACAAAACTACTGGCCATAACCTAAAGGAAAGTAATAACAAGTAGCTCAGCACGAGTACTAACAGTAGCCAAGCACACAAACAACTGAGAACACGCATTTTCTATACCATTTTTATTGTTTTGACAATTTTTTTTTCTGTTTCTTGTTCAACACCGCTTTTAAAGACTATTATTAATCAATGGTAAAACCTGAACTAGTGAAGCAGTAACTCTTTGAGGATGAGGGAAGCATTTCTCAGCTACAAGAGAACCACAGACAAAGGGCTTAAAAGACACCTCAAAAGACAATCTTGTTAAGGCCTATAGGCTCAACAACAGTTCCTTTAACTTGCTCTCATAGGTCGCTGCACTGTATAAGGACTTACATGTTTTTTGGTACTGTCAGTCGTGCACAAAAATAAATGCAGTTCACGTGTTGTTTTTTTTCCCCCTCCTTAAAAAATTAAAAAAAAATCCCACAATTTGCGTTAGAGAATCCAAGAACCTTTTAGTAAAGCAAAGGGCCACTGATGTCTGCGCACAGATATTCACACTTGCCTCACACATGTCTGACTTCTTTGGCCCTGGGCTGCTGGAGTCAGCACTGGCACCTTCAGCTGGGCTGTGTGAGCGGATCCTACTGCTCATCTGAATGCCGCCTTCTTCTTCTTCTGCCTGCTCATTCTGCCCAGTGATGTCCCCACTGCTTGCACCTTGGGGAAGTGGTGAATGTAGAACCTCAGTGCAAAAGAGGGTGCGGGGACCGTGGAGCTCACAAAAATGGCAAAGGGCAACAATAGCATTCATAGTGAGAGCTCAGCACATATGTCAAGGCCTCCTGCAGATAAGGGAGAAAGTACACAACATCAGTACAACAGGCATTAAAACACTCCCTCAGCCCACTGGGTGCAAGTCCTGCTCTACATCCCTCCAAGAGCGGCTCAGCCAAAGCCACCAGCACAACTCCACCTAGGGGTGTGCTGACACCTGAGGACTTGAAGCGACAGGACTAGAGCAAATCCATCCACCCGTGCCCAGACACCTCGGTCTGGGCTGGCATGGAACAGGACTGGGCAGGGCCAACCTCCCCACGCCCGGATGCCTTACAAGGCCAGGCTGGGGTCGGCCGGGTCTCCGTGCTGGTGCGCCTCGGGCCCGCCAGGACCAGCCCCACACTCCCAGACACCTCAGGCCTTAGTAGCGCGGTACCGGCCCAGCCCAGTTCCCCGCATCTGCCCTTCCGAGACGCATCAGGCCCTGCCCGCCCGTGCCCGGACCCCTCAGGCCGTCACGGGCTGGGCCCGGCCCTGCTCAGCGCCCCCGAACACCTCAGGCGCAGCCAGGCCCGGCCTACCCCTCCGGACCCGGGCACCCCGGCACCCGCCGGGCCCGGCCCTTTTCCCCCATGCTCGGCCTCTACCCCAGGACCAGCCCGGCCCAGGTTCGCCGGTCCCGGCCCCCGCTCACCGCGGCTCCGGGCTCCCCCGCCCCGGCCCGTCCCGTGGCTGCGGGCAGCTGACACACGCTGACCCGCCGGCCCGTACCATCCCTACCCGGCAGCGGGGGGGGTGGAAGGGGAGACAGCTCGTCAGCTCCCACCCGCCGCCGCCCAGGAGCGGCGAGGAGAGGGACGAGGAATCGGGAGGGAGGCACGAGGAAGCCGCTCGTGCCGCGGCGCCCAGCCGGCCCGCCCCGCCGCCGGCCCGAGGCTCCCCGCCTCCTTCTCCCCCCCCGCAGCTGCGGCAACGACTTCGGCCCACGGCCGCCCTTTCCGCAGGGCTGGGCAGAGCCATTACCTCAGAACGCAGGGGGGTGAGAGGAGAAGATCCGGAAGACGCCTCCTTCCTTTCCTCACTATGCCCTGTACCGTTGTCGCGCCCTACGGAGCAAACATCTGCGTCCGACCTCGGGGAGCCAGGCCGGGCTGAACCGCCATCTGCGAGCCCGCGGGTACCGCTCCCGGAGCGGGCGCTGATGCCCCCCGCAAAGTGGCGCGGCCCACATGGCGGATCACGTGACCGCCGGCCCACAGGGGAGGGCGGCCGGGAAGGGACACGGGGCGGGCCGTGCGCAGGCGCAATTCGCTCCTGCCGCGCTCTGAGGGGCGGCCCAGTCCCGCCGCTCGCTCGGCTGCGGCTGTGCCCGGAGCTCTTCCCCTCGCTTCCTCCTTCCCGTCCCCGGCCTCTGGGAGCCGACGAGGGTGGTTGCCTTCCTCCGTGGACGCTGTGCCCGAGCTCCGACACGAGAGCCCCGGCTCTTCGCTGGTAGGCGCTAAACACAAGCCCTGACAGCCACCCTCAGGTGCTTTAACTGCTTCGGCTAACGAGAACAAGAGCAGGGCCCGTGGAGGCTTAACTTTTCCACTCGTAACACGAAGGCGATAACGCCTAGAAGTTTACAGATGTAGATCCCAGATAGAGACGTTAAAGGGCGGGAGCCGACGCCCTCCTCGAGTTAAAATAACCGTCGTTCAGGCTCTTCTAGCATACAGATCCTCCCTCTTTTCAGCTACTGCAGTGTTGCTGTAGGGTCTCACATTTTACCACAGGATTATTTCTCTCTGGAAAACTATGACAGATAAACATCATGTTCCATTGGAGCTGATTATCCATTCAGGCTTCAAAGCTGCTGGATCCCCCCCCCTTCCTTTTGCATTGGAGTTGACCTCTACAAAGCCTTAATTACTCGAATCTTAAAAAACAAAAACAAACAAACAAAAAAAAAACCACAGCACATCTTCCCAGGATAATGGCATAGATCATTCAGCTGAGCTTAGACTACTGCAGACTGATTAAATACCAAGAGAACAGCTACTAGCGATACTAGCACAATACAGTATGCCTCTGGATCCAAGCAGCCATGCATGGACTAAAGACTTGGGCTTCTGCAGGAGAAAACAATATTCAGATGGTCAGTGAGACAGATGATGCTTGTAACGCAAAGATCAGATCTGAATATAAAAAGTCCTCAATTGCAGCACATTTGATCCAAAGTCCATCTAATCCTGGAGCCTGTCTTGGACATGGGCCAGTAGCAGCACCTTCCAAGGAAGACACTGTTTGCACAAGAGAAACCGCTCTTTCTACTCGAGACAGTTCAGGAGAGCTCTGAGAAGCCACCAGTAGAGCTTGAACAATTCCTGAGCACAGGGCACTGCCACATGCAGCAGACAACTAGCATCCTCCTGCCGGTCAACCAGAATCACATCCTGAGAAGCAACAAGAACATAAGACCCACCCCAAAAAAGCTAAGAAAAAGCCTAATACAAAAGATCTATCTCATTCTTTTAGGCCAACCATTTAAGACAAACTAGGAACGACTCGTTTGTTATCTTTATTTTCCAATAGTACATTTAAACAACTTCTCAGGACTAACCTCCTCAGCCAGTTTGGCCATGCAGAAAACATTTCCTAAGTTACACAGATCACCTACGACAACACACACAACAGGTTGTAGTTGTACTGTCGAACAGAGAAGGGAAGTTGTATAGAAGGAGTCAACTTGAGTCACGCAAAAGCATGTGGTGCAATGGCAGTACTACAGGTGTGTTAGCAAAGGTCGCTAACTAGGGTTCCTCACAAAAATAGGAGTGGTTGTACACAAACAGTTTCCAGCCTTTTTTTTTTTTTGGAAAACATTTTACTACCTGCTAAGCATAACTGAACTAGATCCCCCTCCTGTGGCTAAGAAGTGTACTTGCAAGTCTAATGCTACCTTCTGAGTTGCATTTTCTCTCTTCGCTAATTAAGATGCATGAAAATATGAGTTAGATATCAAAGCATGCACTCAATATTTTGTGAGCACATCTTGTGGCCATGCACGACGGGAAGAACTAGCTACAGACCCTCTGAGAATACAAGTTCGGAGAAGCATAGCACACAGTGTTCTTATATTTGATCAAGAGTCCTTCCCTGCAATAAATACAAATTAAAACCAGAAAGCTCAAGTGTTCTCAAAGCGTCTCAGCTGACCACAGCCCATGCAATTAGTTCCAAGACTTGAAGGAGCTACTTCATTAAAAATCTGACTTAATTTCAACAGTATCTCAAGACATGCAGATGCCAGACCTTATGCATTTATCAAACCATTACTTAAAAGCCCTTTCCCAAAGCACTTTTGGTAAATGCTTTCTCTCTGCTGATTCTACAAGTGGGACCCAACTTTGAATTTTCAACACCAATCAGTTTAACAGCACAACTGTCCATGTCAGAAAAGGAACCTCAGCAGTTCTCTAACTTTCAAAGCATTTGCCTTCTTAAGAATCAAATTAAGAAAAATAGTGTAACATATAATTTGAAAGTATTACAGAGATATATCTATCATCCCTTTGATGTGTAGTATGGATTTATTTTATCTACTTCAGGAAAAAAAAAAGCTGCTATTTGCTAGGCGCATATATTAGTTTGCCATTCACCAGCTCTCAGCAGAATATCCACGCTCACTAACAGGAACCAGTGGTACAAAAGCTCAGCCTCTGCAAAGTGAACATTTCTGGTTCTTCTCAAGCTCCATGAAAGCATTCTGCCTATATTCTCCCCCTGGCAAGTGAGCCCTTGGCGATGAAAAGCAAGCTATCCACATTTCTGTGTACGTGGCAGTTTGGGGTTAGTCATTTGCAGTGCTCTGACTACCACACGTAATTGTAAACACTTCCACAACCTCGCTTTGAGCTCGAGCCCACAGCACAAGTAATCATGTACTTAACACTTCCACAGTATCAGAGAAGAAAATTGCATAAGCATGTTCAGCATCAAAATCACTGTAGGATTAACTAGGAAAAAAAGTTAAAAACCATAAATATCTTTAATTACAAGACTAGTAAGGCAAGGTATGAAAAAACAAGATTTTGCTTTAGGTGTAGAAGTTGCCTTCAAATATGGAAGTCACTATAATAGGAAGCACAAGTTCTCAATGGTGAGCTACTAAGACTATGAACCTATGCTGTGTTCATTACTAAATTGCTATTTTATACTTTTAAAAATTTCATTCACCACCTAGAGAACAATCTGGGGATAATTCTCTTCTACTAGAAAGCATACTGCTGTCACAGAGGCTCTGCTAGAATTAAGAGACCCGTTTTAAATAAAAACCCCAACAGTTCTGTATCTGCACTGGAAGCACAAATGGATTATTTTCAACCATGGGTGACCTCAATACATACGAGTTGCGCATGGCTAGAGCCAGAAATGCTTAGCTCCCACTTTGGCACCTGAAAAAAGCTGGCAGGTTAGCAGTAGCAAGCAGTTCCTATTCAGGTGTTTAGGCAGGAAGCACTGGATACTGAGCTTCTCACATTTTGCCTGGATGACAGGTGTATTTATGCCTGACAGTAGGAGATTTGCACTGACATGAAGCATTTCAAAGGTGTTTGAACAGTTAAGAGTCTTCAGATACATGAGAGCTACAGAAAAATAAAGAGCCCATTGATTTAAGGAGTGAAGCACTGAAAGAATCCAACAACAGTTTTAGTTTGAAACAGTGAATTAAAAACTAGATGCCATTCCAGCATCCAAATAAAATCCTGCTTTTTATGATAGAACTCCATCATTTAAAATTTTCTTTGGAAACAAAGAAACTATCTATAGCACGGCCTTCACTTAGAACCGACTTCCACCACAGAAAAACAGTAGCGTGTTGAGTACCTTCATGCTGATTGTATAGGAACAAAAATTTAAATTTCTTTCAGTGTGAACGACTTCATATCCAGCGTCCTCCAGAACACCCAGGTCTTCCAAATATCCTTGTTTAAGCCTAATAAATTTGATCCAAGAGCAAACATTATTAGGAAGTGTTTTGTACCAGATTAAAATCATAAACAGCTATCATGTATGGATTCCCTATAGCCATTTCTGCTTTTCAGCAAAACTACCTAACAAGGACTCGTTAATATGCTCATCCTTTTCGGAAGAAGAACATGGTTCTTATTTCATCGTTTAAGAGACAGCAACCAACTACACCAGGTATATGCAAATTATGATGTAGAGAATTTTACTTAAAACTCCACCCCTCTCCCCCCACCATACATATAATAAATCTGCACTTTGAGCCAACTTTAAATACAGAATGAACCAGTAATTATCTTGTAAGTGAACCAATGCTAGTTTGTATTCTTCCCTGAATAACGTCTTTTTCTGCAGAGGAGGAGGAAGAACTGCTACAGAAACACTGCAACATTCAAACCCTTTAAAACAAAAGGTAGATTATTTAATGCATTAACGATGTTAATCTGAAGATAAATAAATCCACAACAGACTTTTAAGTTTCTTTTGAGATTTCCTTTTTCTTTGCAGAGAATATTTCTGAAATTATACAGTACTGAGAGGGTGTTCTTTTATTTTCTCAATGTCCAGGTGAAAAGCAAAGCTCAGTTCTCTCTGCTCTCTTCATGGAACTCCTCAATGCCCTATTCCAGGCGTGATTCTCTTAAGCTTTTACTTGAAAGCGGAGTGGTGAGCAACATTAATTTCAGGAATAACTGGATGGTTTGGTCCCTGAGTCATCTTCTTGAGAGCCCATACTCTGGAAGGGAAAGAGTTATTTCTTCAAAAACAGGTCTGAAGATTTACCTTTGAGACAGACATTTCTTTGAAGTTAAGAGGCATGGAAATTAAGTGGATATGAAATAGCATGCACTTCCTTTTTATTTTAAAGCATGATGTTTATGCACATTACATTGATGTGTAATTATTAACACTATAAATACCAACATTCAGTGCAACATACTCACTGCATTCAATTTCTTACACACTCTTACAAAACACTAAATCAATTACCTTCTGCACAAACTGAGGGTTCACAGTGATCTCTTGATCCATGGCTTTCAGTCGTTCATCAAGCTCTATACATTTCAGCATCTTAAAAAAAACAACAACATACTAAGCTGATTACTTTGTCCAGCTTGTACAAGATCTTCAATGTATTTCATGGCTGTGCTATGTACAACCAGTAACATTTACCATCACAAAAGTTCAGTGTCAAAGTGTTCTCTGCCCTCATCTCCCAAACGAAAGCATCATACCATTTTTTTTTACTCCCTTATTTTGATCCATGTCTTCCCAACAATCCTTTTTAAGGCCACTGACTGACAGCCCCATGATGGTCAACCACCTCAACCTACAAGCATGTTATTAACAGCCAGGGGAAGTGATCCTTGAAGTCTCAAACTAAATATCATCTTTCTAATCCAGTCAGTTCACGGAATTTCTCATCACCAACATTAACCAGTCAGTCTACTGAAACATCTCAAGCCACACAGAAGATGCAACAGGAAAGTCACTGATAGTAAATGGCTATGAAAAACCTTTAACTACTTGTACTGTGAAATAGTAGATTAATGAATGATTCATAGCCCTTAATCTCTACATGTAAGTTACCTACACTGGCTTCTCCCAGCAGCTTTCTGCTTACAAACTACGTAGAAATTACTTCAGTAGAAATTCCAAAAGCATTAATAGCTTAAAGATTTACCTCCTGATCAATGTTATGAAGCATAGCTGGATTGTTATATTTTTCAGGATTATCATGGAAACAGACCATACCATCTTTCTGATTAATACTTGCAAAGATTTCACCATCTTCTATCTGAAAGGAGAGAGGGTTTAATATAAGGTATCACTAAGAACAGAATTTCAGTTAACTACAACACCTGGACTCCTTGTGGAATCATCTTCAACTTATTTGCTTTTTATTTGCAAACAGCCTCCTGAAGACAAAGTGATGCATGTCTTATTTTAGGCAGAGAACTTCTGATTTTTTTGAGAACAGTCTAAACATCACACCAGACTGACAGTATTTCCTTCAATGTGAAGAAGAAGCATTCCTCAGCCATTCAGAACATGCACTGCCAAACCAGGCACTTTAAGAGTCTTTCATTGCAATCATTAAATTAGGACAGTTTAGCAAAGTAGCAAGTCTTACCATGTGGAGGACGTATTTTTCTGCTTCTTGGGGCCCCGACAACTGCACTCGACTTGCCATGTCTTGTAATGACAATGTTAAAAATGTCTGAAATTTAGAAAGTACCAAGCCATTGAAACTAGGTATTAAGAACTTTCCCTACCAATCCTTCATGGCCTAATGCAATCTTATTTTTGAAGTCAGATGGGATGAAACAAGCAGAACACATAGTTGTTACTTATAAAAGCACCATGATAGCAGTCAGTTCTTACTCCAAAGATGGTAATTTGCTATACTGTGCATGTATGCAGACCACACTAATGGAGTCATTGCTCCACTTCTGAAATCCTTCCACCCACCCCAGAGTCATGACCATGCCCAACCTCTTCCCCCACCTTTAAACATAAATAAGGTGACTGTCTACCCCTTGAATTTCCTTCAAGAGATGCATGCATTGTATTAATTCTGAAGTTAGTTCTACTGCAACAAATCTTATTTCAGCTTGCCAAAAAAGAACTTTCCCCTGACCATCTTTAAAGGATTAATCCAATCTCTTCAGCTGAAGGAGCACATCACTACAGTGCTTCTGTATTTCCTTTTACTTCAGACACTTCCAAAATCCGTCTCTTTCACTCATTCTTATCTAATGAAGTAACCTGTAAAGTTCAGGTTTCCTATTTTTTGAACAGATGGAAGTTGTGGGTAGCAGTGCTCACAACTTTTTTTTATTACTTATGAATTCTTACAGGCTAAGCTCTCTCATTTACAGTAGCAAAATCATTGAACTAGATCAGCGTATTGCCAGAGGTACTAAGGTTTGGAAGCTCCAGTACAAAAAGGAAGCAGGTAAGCAGATGCATACCTGTAATTTAGATTAAAGAAACCATCCATGGCAGTATCCAAACCCCTCTGATAGACAGACGTATTGAACCACCTTTTAAATAATGCGTAAGTAGCCAACTGAATTGGTTTTCCATATAAAGCATTTAAAGTCTCATAACGCTATTCCACATATATGAATCTGTTTTAGTCATTTCACTGTAACATTATTACATTATCATTTTGCTCCAATTTGAATAAATTTCAGAGATACTCTCTTTAAGGAAAACTAAGTCTCTCAATTTCTCAGCAAAACAAACAAAAAACCCACATATCTTACCTTGGTTAGCCTCTGAATATTCTTTTTGTAGAGAGATGACAAGCATTGCTTAACCAGCCCCATATTGTTATCCCTTGTGAATGTTTCACTGTGTTTGTTCACCAGATTTCGAAGCTCTGAGGGTTTATTGGTTGAATAAACTTGCGCTAATTCATGATAAGCATTGCTAAGGGGCTGCAATTAGAAAAATGAGAACTTTTCTTAAAGAACATGGTGTTCAACCAGCCTTACAAATTCCGTTCACTACTTCAACATAAGAAGTCATGCAGACATAAAAGTAAATTTAAGTGTCTCTCGGAATACAGGTGACCCCCATACAGGTCTTCAATGCAATGACAGATCCTTTTACACTATCTGTACTAGTGCAACGTAAGACCTAGTAAGCATCATTCAAGTACCTGCGTATGACGGTTTTAGTTACGGCAGAGCAGGAAAAGGGCCATTAGTTGACCACCAGATGAAGTAAACTGAATTTCAGATTAGTAGCATACCGACTAGTCACTGCCGATCCATTGTATTTGCTCTAACCTCTAAGACACTGTCATCCTTGGCCCCAGTGAATCACAGCATGGACAATACAGAACCAGAGGGTGAAGACTTGTTCACCTGAATTACTTTAAAATGACAATTGTTTCAGCTTTCATACTGAAGTTGGAAGATTTTGGGAACTTTCAAAAATTTTGGTCACAAATCAACAAATTCAAACTTTTAAAAGCATGTTATTTACCTAGGACTACAACTGTTTTGATAGCATTTTTGTCTTCCACCCTACACCTAATCAGAATGCTTAGGGACTCCAAACTTGCAGCCTTTTCGGTAGCCTTTATTCATAAAGCTGGTGATTTGGAATAAGCTATTTTACATTTCCTACTTCAACTAAATGAAGTTACAGNGGGGCACTGCATATTGAAAGCCAAGTGAAACCTAAGTCATCTTTGAGTTCTAAAGTAAAGGGCCAATCAAGAAATGTGAAGTATCAGTGAAAAGAACATTGGTAATTACAAAGCCCTATTCAATCTTAAAGTTTTTTCCAAATTCAAGTTTAAAGACCTGTATTTCCAATATGAACAATACAGTGTGTAAGAGATGTAAAAGTTGCCAGACAGTCTTTAGCCATTGTAGACTAAAAAGACAACAAAAAGTTGCACTCTGGCACGTTGTGCATTACTCTGCATGATCTGCAACATTAAGCGGTACCATCAGATGAGAGTAGAAAAATCCTTGCCAACATGGTTTACAAATTCATATGTTGTTCTACTATTTGGCTGTTTTTGCAAGACTTACCTTAATGAATCTACCAACTATCTGGGAAGTATATTTTGGTAGCTGTTGAACTTTGCCAAGTAGTATCAAAGAAACTAGAATATACTTTTTATATGATTCCAACATAATATGACTGACTGCCATTGCTGGAGTAGTTATTGCCTAAGCAACAGAAAAAGAAATGAAACAAGTTTAATACACTTACTAGTAGATTGCAGTAGTTACTGAATTAACAAAATCTCAGTTTAAAGCTGCATGCAGAAAGGATACAATGACATATTAAATTCACCTTTGACCATTAAAGCTTAACTAACTTCTGTCAAAAGTAATTATCAAAAAATGTCCTAAAAAAGTAAATTCTATACAAACTACTTAAAATGTATCATGATACAGTGATGCCTACCTTAAGAAAACCCTGTTAAGACTAAATCAGAACTTCTTTCCTTGGAATGTATCTAAAGTTGTACTATAAATCACCTGTAGCTACTTGTTACAATGAATTATTATACAGCTCCTGTGGAAGGTGGATTTATACAGATCCTTAAAAAGATTTCATAAAGATATTACATCATCTGATCTCATATTTAAGCATGCTGAAAGCGGCTTGCAGAATAGGGAGAATGGATTGTAGTTTACTCTGATACTGTTACTCAACCGCTCTCCCTTGTTTACAGAAAAGAAAAATGCTGCACCAGTTTATTTTGCATATTTGACAACTTTTTGTTCCACTGAGTTTTCCCAATTTTGTTATTTTCTCTTCTTTCACAGAGAAAGTAGAGAACTAAACACTACCAGCAAATATTGTAATAGGCTTGAAGCTTAACTTCCATCATAAAATTAACAGAGGTCTTGGTAAGCAAAACCACTGAGCTCCTTCTTCGTTAAAAATAGACAATTCTGAATATTAGCTTTTGAATTGCTTCTATGCCAGCAGTAATAAGCAGGCATTTGAAAAATACTTTTAGTGAGATAAAATTAACATCAACCTTTGAGTTGCATAGTTTTATGGTGCAATAGTTGCTTGGCTGTAAGCGACCTTCTTAAAAGAAAACATTTCTAAAATCAGTGTTCGTTACTTTACTTTGTACACTGAAGAGTACCATTTGGGCTATACCCTTCATGAAACAGCTAATAAGTGAAAACTAACCCAAATCAGTTTTTATGTACAACTATGATGCACACACATGCAAAAGCAAAACCAACACGAATGATGAACTGCAGTATAGATCTATTAATAGCATTATATCCTAAAGGTTAGGAACAAAAATAATCAGAGCCTGCTTGTACTTTATACTGAGTACACAGCTTTCTTTTCTATTGTGCCTGGCAATTCAAAGATGACATGTTATCCCAGTGCTACTACACATGCCACTTTTGCCTTCCAATTCGTCACGATTCAGACTTACCATTTTAATTTACAGTTACCTGTTCATAGAAGTAGAGTGCTCTTTCAAAGTTCTTTAGCCCAGTGTATATCATCCCACCATAGTAGTAGTAACATAAAAAGTGCTTTGCATCATATGCCCCATTCTCTTTACAAATATCCATCATGTCCACATCTAGATACGGTAGGGCAGGTTTAAAGCATTTTGCTAACAAACAGAGCTATAAGAAAACAAATCAAGTTTTCATAAATTAGCCATTTCAAATTTCTATGAGGAAGAAGTTAAATACTTCTACATGAATTTAGTTTTAATAAATTTCACACCTCCAAGAGTTAAAATGCAGTGCATGTCAGTAGTGGTGTAATGCAGATTGTTCACTGTATCATTCTTGAAAAAACATTAACACTGATTGTGAACTGTTACAAATTATCTGAATCCTAAAGAAACTAGACTAACTGACAAGGAAACTCCATGCCTTCCAGACTACCACGCTGGTAGCGCTAAATATTGCACTAAACATTCCCATCCAACCCTAAATCCCAGGAGCCAAGAATGAGACAGAAGTGCAAATCCAGGCCAAAGACACCGAGACAAACATGCCTTTTGTCAAACTTAAGCAAACAGTATCTGGCCATTACACTGCCTAAGAGATGTGCATGACTTTCAGCCCAGACAGAAGGACTTTTAGAAGTCGTGAACAAAACCAAAGATGTGGGGACATGCACAGAACATTTAAAATGAGAAGGGTGCTTTATTTCAGTATATCATATTATTGACTACTGGAAAAGAGGGAAAAAAAAACACAAACACCAAAACCCACAATTAAAAGCCATTTCTACATTGCACTATGTGAACACACATCTCCTCAAAGGGTTATAGGTATTCTACAAACTTCTACTCGCAGAATAAGCGCCTATGTTCCCCTTACCTGGCAGAGATCTGCATGTATTGAGGTCAGCTGGTTTGTGTTCATCTGCATCTTGTCTATGGCTTGTCTGAGAATGCTAATTCCTCGCAGGGGCTGTCAGAAATTACATCTCTTTCAGATAATTTCTCATAGATGGCAGCACATTGGATCTTATGTTGACACTTATAAATGAAAAATAACACTAATTGACAGGTTCCATTAAGTAATAGTTAACTTGAGGTTCCCTTTTTGTAGGATACTGCAGTCTCTCAGAAAATAAAATTAGCCTTGGCTATACAACTTCTGATAAACTAGATAAAGTCGTCAATTCTGCTCCACAAAGACATCATCATCAGGAATACAGTAATATATTGTATTCATAATGTATTGATAACAAAACCTTTTCTTGACCCCATGACACCATCTAAATTCCCACCAAATAAAGGCAAGGCTCTCGCTTTACTTCACTTAGACCAGTTTTGATCTCTACTTTCATTTCAAGCTATATTTCACTGAAAATGCCCTGAAAAAGTCAGTATCTTAGCCTTAAAAGAAGTCTCCATTGCATTTTAAGGCACTTCATTAAGAACATTATATAACACTGGTGAGAATAACACAAACTAGTTATCACTGACTCACCAGAGCTAATAATTTTTGCAGCTCTCTCCTACTCATGCATGCATTTTTTGAAGAACATTCTTGGTACTACTGATTTCCTGGTTTGTGTGTGAGAGCATGTTTTTAGTGGACTCTCCCCAAAATTTTAACTTAAGTCTTCCTTAAAGAAATTTTAAAATCTTGCTTTAGGTTCATTACCTCTCAGTAGACTTAACACATCAGGAGCCACACAAAAATACTTAGCATGAAGTTAGTGGCAAATCTTTATGAAGCAAGTAATGTCCCTTTTAAGAGCCTGGATATGTAGGTAGCTTATTTGTACTAGATGATACTTGCTCACCTGTTTTCTCTCCACAAGGGCATTTGTTAACTGGTGGCACAGGCCAGCAACTAAATACAGCAAAACAAACAAACAAAACAAAACAGTTTGGTTAAAAAAAAAAAAAATCAATACCGAACTATACCAAAATATATAAAGAGATTTCTACAAAATCTCAAAGTAAGCTTAACTTACAAGTGTCTGTTGCATATCTAATATGTTCCCCATTGCAAGTGCTGATAAAAAGCTGCACCTGTGAGAATAATGTTTCGAAGTCAGGGATGCTGGGCATAGAAAACTTCACAAACCTAAAACAAGACAAAAAAAAGTTTAACACTTAAAGCCCCTTTTTTTAAAAATTAATCTCCAAATGTAATTTTCATCACTGTCTCTGCAGATGCATAGATTTACTTGCAAGCAGCTACATAGTGTTTATGACAGATGGCACACGACTTCCCCAGGAGCTGCACGACACCTGAAGGTACACTTTTGGTGCATACTCCTATTATGAACCTACTGCAAACTACAGTTTTGAACAAACTATGGCAAACAGATCATTTTATCTGGCACAATGATTACAATCATAATAGAAACACTGGCTAACAATCATAAATTTTAACATTAAACCACATAACTTCTCTGGACACTTTTGCCTATAAAGCAGCCATCTCCTGCTTGAACGTGCTACAGATTTCCCAACTATTAAATTATTAGGCTTGTATCTCTTGATTAGAGCTCCTCCTCTTCACTTCCAGTTTCTCTCCATCTCTGCTGGTTCCTTAGCACCCTGTAGGCTGTACATTTGCACACTACTTCTGTAAGACAAGATCCGAGTGCAATGAGAACTCTAGCTATGCATCCTAGAAATGTCACAAAAAAAAACATGCAGAAGAAACTATTTAATGCTGTTGGAAAGCACCCAACCCTGCCCTTACTTTAGTTGCTCTACACTGTACTATGCAGTTCAAGCCTACCTAGATCATGAACTGCCACTCCCGACAAGGGTTATGACAGTCCTTTCCTGTCTCTTCACAGAGTCTTCTTCTGCCAGTGTAGGTTTCCCATGCCACAGTTTCAGACAGGAAAAATTTCCTATTTGCTTCACTGATACATCTCTTCAAATAATACATTTTACATATTCTTTCTTATAGTTATCTTCCTTTCTCCACCTCAGATGCCCTGCTTTTTGTAAATTCACGAACACATTTTTATGAAATGCTAATGAAGCGTAATATTAAGTGTATTATCTCTATGCAAAACAGTCACTTCGCTTCAAAGGGGTAATAGAACAAGTACTTGAATACTGATCTGTCCTTTAAAAGAGCATTTTAAAATATACCCATAAACACTTCACTTGTAGTTAGGTACAGCTGGAAATGACAGTTTGAGTTTCATGGCCAAATCTCAAAAAAACCACCCCCAAACCAAAAAAAACCCAAACCTCAGTATCACCAAGGCGATTCGAGCATTATCTTAAACTACATACAACAGCAAGACCCTCAGCACTGGCTGGAGACAAATACCCAAGCACTATGATAAGAACCCATGTGTCGCTGGGGAAGAAAACCAGAAAAACGAAAACCACATTGCCTAACGCTTATAGTTTGGCTCACTAGCGCCCTGCCAATCAAATTTTAAAAGTCAACTTTATACCTTTTTGCTGAACAAGTAGGGAAAAAATACTTACACAGACATAAACAAGAGAAATAGATATAGTCTTTAGGGAAACAAACCCCCAGTACTGCCTACCACTTGGCAGTAACGGCATTTTACAGCATCCAGAATTTCTTTCTATTGAAAACACAAATTTGCCTTGACATTTCTTCTAATAAAATGTGCATCACCAAAGGAAACTAAGCACCACTCTAAGAAATGCAGATTAAAAATATTTATGTCTAAAAGAAAAACGTTTGGTTGGCAATTCAGCATGTTGCCTGAGGTTTTGATACTAAAATACTTAATTAAAAGAAAGCAACACTTACAAGACAGCAAGAACTCCTAATGAGTGTTCCTGCACATCCAGGGCACCAAGCACTGTATCCAGATGGGAGAGGTTTTTTGCTAGCAGTTCTCCACTTTTATTGATCAGTTCACAAAGCTGGGTCATTTGCCCTGAAATACAAAACATCCTTGTCAGACTCCAATTAGGAAACATTCATGCATTCCCATACTTCATTACACCTTGTTTCCCTATATAATCTGAAGAAAAGGTAGTATCACCCAGAGAATTTACTTTTCTGCAATATGATAGGCATTAGTTTTCAACAACCTTAGCAAAAGCACATCGTGTGTTGGTGACAGCTAAGTTTCTGGCCCTTGGCACTGCAAAGGAAACCCTCAGAACGCAAAAGCATCACAGGAAGCAGCATCAGTCTGCCTCATTAGAGAGAGCTTCAGGGTCTTGCATTAACACCAAGCTCCACCTGAGTCAGGTCCCCAAGACTTTGATGAGTTTGTTGTGTGACAAATCTTCTCTCTCATGAATAGGGTTTATCTACACTTGTGCCTTCTAGTTGTTATAAGGGGAAAAGATATACACCATGAACAGTGCCCTCCCCTTTCTAAGAAGGAAAAAAAAAAATTGCAATACCAGGGCTTGTTCCTTAGCTCTTCTCAAGTGCCCTATCCACTTTTCTGGTCTGCTCGTCAGTAATTTTATTGTCTACTTCAAAAAACGCTACTAAATACCTTCAATAATAGAATTTTAGAAATCTGTTCTTAAATTTACTTCACATAGTTAGAACTACAGTGTTATTCTATTTGTTGTGAGCTATAAACACAGCATGAAAAGCAACTATGCTGAATTAGGAAGGTATGCTAAGCCCTTACAAATAAAGCAGGGACCTTCCTCTGCATTACGATAAGCTGCTTTCAAAATGTAATTTTTTTTTCTTTCAAAAACTACTGGAATTAAAACTAGTCTTTCTGAAGCAAAGTATTGTTTCAATGTTCAATCCTTGCAGATTAGAGAGAAAAAGCAGAGGTTCTCTCACCCATACAAAAGTCTTCACCAACTGAGAAATAGCGCCCTGTTCATAAAGATTAACACTACTCTCAAATCTCTGGCCTTTTCCTTTGAAAAAACGAAACCTCGGAAGCCTTAGCAATGAAACGTTAACTTTGAAGTAACGGAGGGATCAGAAGGTCTAAACGTGGGCCCAGAGCCCAGGAACCCCAGAAACCCACCCCTAAAACAGCCCTCTCCATACAGAAATAAAACTCCAAGCATAAGCCTGGAAAAAAACAGGGCTTGTAGAACCCTGTGATTTGGTAATGCTATTCAAGCATTACAAAACGTTACTTCTGATGCCCTCCTTAAAAGACAAATCCACCCATTCTACAGCCAACATCTAGCGCTCCTCTCCCCCCCCAAAAAACAACCAACCCCACAAACACATGCTAAATGATTAACACTGTGCAAGTAAAATATCCACATGAGGCCTGACTTATGTCACCTCCTGTGCAGCTGAACGCTGTCAACCAAGGACCAACACCACCACAAGCACACGTGCTTCTCCTGTAGGCTTGCACGACCTGCAGCAGTCTCTGGTGCCTGGATTTACTTTCTCACAGACAGCACACCTATATGGCTAGCCCCTACTGGGGGAACATCCATAAAAATCAAACAGCTTCCCCTTTAACCTTTTGCATGTACAAAACCTTGTAACAAAAAGTCCCCCAGCTAAACTAAACGCATACAAAGAGTCATCTTCTTTTGTCTGTTACGCACCTGCATCTTGCAGGTACAAGCTGTCTCTTGCATCTGCTGTGCCCAGTAAAAATATTATACATTTAATAAGTTAAGCCAAAGCATGAGAGAATTTGAGCTCCACCCAAACGTAACTGCCAGAGATAAAGCCTGAGGCCATAGAAGAAAATATCAATTCTTGATCACTTCCAGGGGGTGAACATCCAATACAGAGAACACATTTTAGGGAGCATCAACATGGACAAAAAGCTTAAGAACCAGTAAACACTGTGCCCACACACAGGAAAGTTACGAGTTTGACAATGAAACTGAGAAAGCCTAAGCAGGATTATTAAAATGCTTTCTGAACACTTGGTTATGGCAACTCTGAAGTAGTCTCAGAACCCCTATCGTTTTCTTCCATGGTAAGTCAAAAATCTCAGCAGCAGAGACACAGATCTTCAGTGCCCCAGAAGAGGAAGGCAGGACTTTTCTGTCGGTATTCTACTTTGTTCCCAGGGGCTAGCATTTCTGAAACGTATTTTAAAAGAGTTATCCCACAATTACACGCTCACCAGCTCGGTGACGGGCTGGGCTGTATCACCCCCGTTAAGATTCCCGTGATGCCCCCCAACCCTGATTTTCAAGACTCAGATTCTGGCAGAACCGCCGGTGCCGGCTTCACGCTGCTCACCCGGGGCCTGCAGCTCCCGAAAAGCGCCTGGGAGAGGCGGCGAGGAGCCCCGCGAAGGGCACAGCCTGCCCCTGCTGCCCCGCCAAACCAGCCAAGGCAAAACCCCTCCCGGAACCCCCCCGGCAGCGAGCAAGGGCCCTACCGGAGCCACCACCGCACCGCACCGGTGGAGCCGGAGCACCGGACCACGGGGCCCAGCCAGCACCTGAGGCAGGGCCGTGAGAGGGCAAGGCCCCGGCCCGCCCCCTCCGGCGGCGCAGGGGCCGGCGGGCTCCGCCGGCCGCCGCCCCCTCCTCCTCCTC
>VXAL01002823.1:8494-38173 GCA_013399475.1 Chauna torquata | reverse complement strand
TCCCCCTCGCATCCCCCCTGCTCTTCCCTATTGCAGCTGCAAGGGGGCCTGCTTGCAAGGGCTGCCTGCTTGCAGGTTGCATGCTTGAAATAAAGGTCTCCCCCCTTCCCCAAAAGAATCCCCCCCAGCGGCCCGAGCCCCCCTCCACCATGATTTTGCTGAGCAGCATCTTGCACCTGCGGCCTCGGCGTTGCGGCCCCTTGGCAGGGCTGGGCAGGGGGTCCGGCCCCGCAGCGGGGTCCCGCAGGGCGCTGCGGGTGCTGGTGGACATGGACGGGGTGCTGGCCGACTTCGAGGGAGGCTTCCTCAAGAAATTCAGGGCCAGGTACCCTGACAAGCCCTACATTGCCCTGGAGGACCGGAGGGGCTTCTGGGTGTCGGAGCAATACGGGCGCCTGGGACCCGAGCTGAGTGTGAGTCTATGCATCCCGCGGCTCTGCGCGTGGCTGTTCGCTCTGCGCCGTGCCGCTGCCCCTTGAGCTCCCGCCGGCCCCCGGGTGCAGTGCTGGGGAGGGCGGCGGGTGCTGGCTGGAGCTCCCACCCAAACGCAGGTAGAGGTCTGCACGCAGCAGGGCTTCAAGCGGTGCCTCTTGTCCCAGAAATCCAGCATGTTTAATGCACATCTGTTTCCTTTCCCTGCATGCGTGGATGGAGTTAGATGCAAGGAAAGGAGATCTTTCAGAACATCTGGTTGTTTTAAAAAACCTAAGGTCACTTAGCTGGATTGTTCTAGCTCTGGTCTGGCCATGCTTCGTGGGTTGGTGCTCTTCCTAGATGGATTATTTAGTTCCTCAACAGCAATGTGAGGGGCGGGGTGCAGCAGAGGAGTTGAGAGCTAACCGTGCAATTGATGCTTCATGTGAGGGCTTACTGAAAATTAAAAATACCTAAATACCTGAAAAATATTGTGGTGATTTGTTTTAGTAATTAAAGCCTAGAAGCAGAAGCTCTCTTTATGTTGTACTTCGTCTTTCAACAAAGGGCTCAATGCTGCAGAAAGTCAGTTTCTGCCTCTGTGAGTTTACCATCTCAATTGGATGTTTGTGGTCTTATCTGCGGATTGTAATTGCACTAGTTGAAAGGAGTTACAGCAAATAAAATACTCATCTTTAGTGGTACGGTGCCTACAAGGAGGGGAGCATGTGTAAGGTTCAGGGCTCTCCCACTGGCAAAGTCCTCAGTGGCTTGAAGAGCTGAAGGAATGATGTGTCCTCTCTAGCTGGGATTGATGAAAGGGAAATGGAAAACATCCTCCATGCCATAAGGCAGATGCTAAAAGTTTGACAGAGGTAATGGATGATGACTCATTTTTTTTCTGGATCTTAACTGCTTTGGATGTGTTAAATGTAGTGAGCTCATCTTGTGTTTGCTGTGGTCTCATAAAACGCCTGAAACCTTGGGCTGAACACAAGTAGCAAAACTTCTACAGACCAGCCGCAGGGCAGCCCTGCTTTCACCCTTGTTTTCAGACCAGGGATAAGGAGAGTAGAAGCTGCTCGGTGGCTACGGGCACGTGGGACATTCCAGTTCCCCCTGGTCAGAGAGCACTATTGACCTGCTGAGGAGACTGGAAAACAGGAGCAAAAGGGTCCAAGCAAATGGAGAACAGCAGCTCAGTAACACAGAGAGCACACCGAGCCTGGAAGGATGGGGAGTTCTGGATGAGTGGGGAAATTGCTCATGGGGAGAGATAAGAAGAAGAAAATTGAGGTTGAAGTTCACAAGCGGGGGCCATCCTGCCTGGCACAGGGTGGGATTTCCAGCCCGAGGGATTTTTCCGTCTGCTGGGCAGGGAGTTATTCTGGCTGTGGGAGCCGAGCAGGTCTTTTTGACAAGATGAGCTTAGTTCTTCCCCCATTGAGCTTGATTGCAAAATGCTTTTTGACATAAGTGGAAGCAGAATAGCTACGGAAGTCATTGCTGTAAGAAAACACTTCAGCACAGTTTGAAGTGCTTTGCTGCATCAAGCCACATTTCTCAGATGTCTCTTGTGCAACTGCATTCAGTACCTCAGTAATAAAACATCATTGCTCACCGATCTGAGGCAGAGCAACTGGAGCTTGAATGTCTGCCTGGCCCTTTGGCAAACTGGTAGGGTGGCTGCTCTTTTCATGCTGCCAGGAGGCATTTCTGCCGGCTCTCTTGCACTGAATCAGCTTGTTTCTTTTTAAACATGCATTAAATATATATGAAGAAGTGTTTTTCTTTTTTTTTTTTTCTCCCTCTGCTCGGGTAAAGGAATGCAATAGTTGATCTGATTAGACCCACCTTTTAAGTTGAGTGTGCCTGGTCTTTCACATTACCTGGGATTTTTGGAGAAGTACATGGGTTCGATTCTGGCATGTCGCGTTTAATGCTCTGTGCCCAAATACGTAATGGGTTGCCTGCTTTCTTCCCCCAGTGCAGATGTAATAAAAGCAAAACATGGTGGGACATTCTAGCTCCCCACTCATCAGGCAGGATGAGTCTAGCTGGCCTGTCCAACCGGTCTATTTTTGGCTATGAGCTTGTGTGACGCAGCGTGTAAGCGCTGGGGAGGCTGCTGTCTCTTACCCTGATGCTCTGCTGGCTCCTCCATACCCTTGCAATACAAGGAGGCCAGGAGGCATTGAAAGTTCCTTTTGCCCCTATTCCCCCACCCCAAATAAAGCAGCTGAGATGCTCAAAATCAAGATCAATCCTTCAGGGCAGCGCTCCAATCAAAACTTCTCCCAGCTGTGTCTGCAGCTGCAGACACAATGTCCTCAGCATTGCAACACTGGGACACGGCTGCTTCCTCTGCCTGCCTCCGCGTTGCAACACTCCCAGGCTCTCCTCCCCAAGGACCCCATGTCTGTGCAAAATAATTGCTTTTCTTGGTGACTGACAAGCCGGTTACCTGTTTGAGGGAGCACTGGGAAGCCCAGGAGCTCTGGATGCTGTTCCTTAGAGCTGTGCTGGAGCCATTGCAGGCAGCCCCTGGACTCTGCCCTTGTCCCAGGGCTTTGCTCCCTGTGGCCTCTCTTTGCTCTGCTCTCCCTTTGCACCAGACCAGTGCACTCTGGCTGCAGACCTGGATATTATGTATTTCAAACCCTTGCCTGGAGTTGCTCCATTTGCCCAGGCATCCCTGAGGAAGATTGTCTGCATTCATCCTGACATATATTTTGTCCTATATTACATTGTCTCCTATGAGAGCAGCCCGGCTGCTATTTTAAGTGTTGTGATGGAGATAAATAGGGCAGAGAGCGTCTTGAGCTGAACTGCATCACATTGCAGTAGGGGTACCAGGCCACTTCAGCTGGATCCACATGGAGGTGCCCCTCTGGACAAGGACCTGAGGTTTGGTTCGGTTCTGGACGGTCTCTGTGTTTCGCAGTGAAGGAGCGTACTGCTCCCCATGTGTCTGGGGCTGCACAGGCAAAAGCAAGCCTGCTCCAGAGACTCTCCAACCTAAATTGTACAGGACGGATGCAGATTAGCAGGTGGGGAACAGAGGAACCCACAGAGGCAAGGCAGGTTAGCAGGAGGGGACCAGAGCCTGCCCAACCCCATTTTTCTCACTGTCTCCATCTTCTCTCCTAGCAAAGGGTGGAAAACGTAGGCTTGCAGGGAGAAGAGCATCAAGAAGCCCTATGCAGTAATAGCTCTCTTTCCTCTCACAGGAGAAAGCCATCAGCATCTGGGAATCAAAGAACTTCTTCATTGAGCTGGACCCGCTCCCTGGTGCTGTGGAAGCTGTGAAGCAAATGGCAAATTTGGCAGAGTGAGTAGGAACCTTCCTGTGGTATTTGGGGATGGATGGGGGAGCAGCAGTGGCTTCGCAGGCTAATCTGCCTCCCTGCAGAAGTGCTCAATGCAACATCCACGCTGGAAATGCCCACCAGCCCCCTGTGCCTGGGAGGAAAGAGAGGGTTTTGACTCGCAGAGCAGTCACCAAGAAAATCAGCCGCGTGCATCCCCCTCCCTTCAGGTCTCTGCTCCTAGCAAAAGTGGCAAAAAGGAGAACGTGCTTGTGCCGTGGGTGTGGGTACACGTCCTGGGGGTGGGATCCTGCGAGATGGGGGGTTAACAGCTTAAATCCCCCTGGTTTGATCTGTATGTGCTGGGGGGTTCTGCTTTGGTGCCAGCCTGCTCAGGCACCAGTGACATACACAGAGGCAGCCGGGTGCAGCTCCGGGGGAGCAGGGTCTGATGGGCATGTCTGGCCACCCAGTGACACTGTCACCGTTTCTTTCATGGCAGCACCGATGTGTTCATCTGCACAAGCCCTATCAAGAAGTACCGCTACTGCCCTTATGAGAAGGTGAGCAGCTCCGAAATCCGGTTCCCCCTCCTGTACCGCACTGCCCTCTGAAAACCCCCGTGTACCTCCGTCTGTCCAGCTGTAAAACAGCAGTAATATTTCCCTGCTCCATGAGAAATGTTATTCCCAAGCATCTTCTCAGCATGGCAGCTCTGCCCTCGGCTGAGCTCTGCCAGTTGTGTGCACATGGTCTTAATATTTCATCGTGATGCCAGAAGCTGCCTGGATTTAAAAGAGCTTGTGCTCCAGCAGCATCCGAATCCTTCCCGCTAACAAACCTATTCGGCGAGGTGTTGAGGCTTATGTCGGCAGTGGGGCCACGCAGCGCGGGGCTGCTGCCACCCCGCCAGCCCGCCCGCGCTCACCGCTCCCCCTCGCCTTCCAGTACGCCTGGGTGGAGAAGCACTTCGGCCCCGAGTTTCTCGAGCAGATTGTTCTGACGCGAGATAAGACGGTGGTTTCTGCTGACCTGCTTATAGACGACAGACCTGATATAACAGGTAAGGGTGCTGTGGGGTAGCAGAAGTGACGATATACGGCCCCAAGGGGCAGATGGTATCAGGGGTGATGGGTGCCGGTCCCTGCCCGGCTGATGAAGTGCTCATTAGGGGTTTGTGTCTGCAGGCTGCCCATATGTGAGTGAGATTGACCTCTGTGCCTTGCAGAGGAGGAATTCAGCGAGCCAACGTCTCTCCTTGCTTTGCAGGGGCTGAGCTGAACCCCAGCTGGGAGCACGTGCTCTTCACAGCCTGCCACAACAGGCACCTGCAGCTGAAGCCCCCAAGCCGCCGGCTGCAGTCCTGGACCGACGACTGGAGGGCCATTCTGGACAGCAAACGGCTGCTGCCCGGCCGGGCCACCTAAAACCAGGCATCCTGTGGCCGCCTGGGGCTGCAGCCACCCGCTCGTCGCCCTGAGGAGTCCTGCTGAAGGCTGACACCACGGACAGACAAACAGACGCCGTCCCTGCTGTGGAGAGGAAGAGGTGGGGGAGCTGAAGTGCCACGGACCCCGGGAGCGGATCCCAGCCCGCCTGGAGGCATTTACCGCTGGCTCCGGGGTCTCTGTGCCATGTCTGCCCCCCCAGTGTCACCGTCCTCCTCTGGCATGGCACAGACCGGCTCTCTGTCCCTCCAAGGCACAGTCCCACCCGTGGTGGAGTTGTCCTCCAGCTGGCTTGAAGGATCCCCATCCGCCCTCGTCCCTGAGGGGCTGCTGCAGCTACGCACAGAGGGGCTTTAGAGCTGATTTGGGAAGAAGGGAGCAGATGTGTCTTTACACAAGAGCTGCAAGAAACCACATGGGCACTTGCTGATGGGCTGGCAGAGGCGAGGGGGATTCTTTACCTTGCCCGAAGATGCTTCCTCCTTCCTCAGCTCTTGGCACTCATCTCCCAGGTTTCTGGGGCTCTTCTCCCACTGCTCATTACTCACGGGCTGCTCGCCCTGGGCATCGCTCGGCCAGCGAGCAGGCAGAGCAGCGCTGGCTGGCAGAAGCTTTTCATGGGAGTCCAGCAGCTTCTGGAGGAGCTCACAGCTCACCCTGCAAGCTGGTGATCTGATGGTAGCTCCATCCTTTTCAAAGCCAGGGAGCTCTGCACACGCTGGCTGCAGGATCCATGCCCCATCTCTCTCCTCCTCATCATGTCCAAAATGAGCCTGCCAGGAAAGCTCTGGCTGTGCATCCACCCAGAGAGGGATCCTTCCACACAGGAAGCCCTGGGTGGTGCAAACCACCAGGCTCAGGCACCAGGACGGTTAATGCTGCGGAACTTCCTAAAGCTGTCTGTGGGGAGCTGCCTGGAAAACACCGCTGGGCAGAAAAGCGGGGTGGTGGAGGAGGTACGGCATGGTGAAGAAGTGGACAAAGCACCACGGATGGTGCAAAGGGCAGGCTGAGGTTTGCATGGTGGAGGACTGTCACGGTTAGGTCTGCGGATGCTGTTTTCAGTCCATTGATTGTCTGGTTTCACTGTGGGGAAGCCGGCTGGTTCTGCGAGTGGCCAGCTGGAACGACGGGCACTGAGAAGGGAGTGCTTGGACCAAGAGGCAGCTCCAAGAGGGGTGCTCTTCATGCGGCTGCGCCTCTTCTTTCCCTGCCTGGCTGGTTCCCACCTCCCTGAGCCTGCACCAGCCCCTGAACTGCAGCTACAGCAGCGAAGAGGCTTGCACCGACAGCGGCACCAGAAAGCGAGCGCTGCCGCTTCTCCTCCTGGCCCTGGAGCGGGGATGTCCCTGTGCTCGAGGAGCACCGGGTGTCCTCAGGCAGAGCCCTGGGGACGTGCAGGGTGCAGCACGGCCATCACTGCAGCCCCGTTCCTGTGGGGGTGATTCAGGGTCACTCAGCAGCACTGCCCGCACCGTTGGGGATCCCACCACTACCCCTGCTCACCTGGTCCAAGGACTTGCTGGCCATGGGGGTAAAATTCCCCTCTGGGATGCATGGCCAGGGTTAGCCACCTGGTGCGCTGCTTGCTCACGCCTTTGGCTTTCCTCTCCTCTTTCCTGTGGGCCCCCTATCAGCAAACAGCTATGTGAGCTCAAAGCCATGGAGCCAACTAACAATGTGTTTCAGCAGCAGCAGTCGGCCCCCGCCACGTCAGGGACTCAGAGGGGCTCTTGAAGTCAGTGCTTCCAAATCTGTGCCTTCCCCAGCTGCTGCGGGGCCAGGGGCGAAGCCTGAATTGCCTCGGCTCTTTCCAAAAGCTGCCCTGTCTCCTGGGATGGGGCAGTTGTGTAAAGACTGCACGGTTTGGATTTTTTTTTTTTTTCCCCTGTTTAAACCACTGTGTGCTTCTCTGGGTGCATGTTTGGGCTATGTCTGCAACGCGCAGCCACCTGAGGTGCAGCTCTCTAGCCAAGAGCAGCCCTGGCCAGGGCTTTGCACGTAGCGAGCAGGGACAGCAGGCGAGCGCAGGCAGCCGCTGTGCCTGCTGAGCATCACGCATGGCATTGCATGGGCTCTGAGTTAATTTTTTCCCCAGTGGCACCATTTAAACATGAGCTGCCCGAGCTCTCCAGAGCCCCCTCCCAGCTCATCCTCGAGCTGAAACTGGAGCTCGCACATCGCTGTGGCTGCCCAAAATCAGACATCTTTGCCCAAGGCTGGGGTGGACCCAAGGGATGCGGCTTTCTGGGTTCAGCCGGTCTTTCCCCCTTAGTGGGACGTGTGATGCCGGAGACACCATGTGGGTTCACGCCAAATATACTTGAAAGAAAGCAGAGCTGGAGCTTCTCCTGTATGAGGCTCTGCCTGGACGCACAGAAATCCCTCGTGGGTCGCTCTCCTGTTTGCATCTGCCACGCTCAGGGCCATGACGCAGCGCTCTGTCGCCCGGTGGCGTGGTCCTTTCAGCACTCAAGCCATCCTGTGGCCAGCTGGGTTGCACAGAGCTTTTATTTTTAAATGCACATCTATAAAACAAGACGCTGGCGAGGAGCACTGAAATAAACACTGGGTTTTATTGGCATCCAGCTTCCCAGAAACGGAGTTTGAGTTTTGCAGTTTCCCAGCCATGGCTCTGCCCTCCAGATGGGGATTGGGGGGGTTCACATCCTGGCTTGGGGGAGTCCCCGGGGCCAGAAAGCCTGAAACCAGCCCTGCCACCCCAGCAGTGCCATTAGACAGAGTCCCTGTCTGAAAGATCTCCTCTATAATAAAGCTGAAAAGCCCATCTCCCATTATCTCCCAGGGTTTTGCACCCTCTCCATCACTGGGGGCTGATCCCTGTCCCTGCGTGCTGGCTGCGAGGTGTCCCCAAGCTTCCCCTGCCGCTGCGGGGCCGTGCCACGGGGACTCCTGAGGCTGAGCGGGCGCTTACATGCTGTAGGGGCTGGGGAAATCCTCGTGTCTGCGTCAGGTGCTCCAGGCAGAGAATGGCTTGTCCCGGGCTCTCCTCCAGGATGAGCATGGCACAGAGGAAACAAACACTGATGCTGGGACAAAGCATGGGAATTGTTTTTTTTTTTCCCTGTTTTTTCTTTTTCTTTTTTCTTTTTTTTTTTTTTCCTGGTACTAACTCACTGCCCCGTGAAGCTTTAATTTGATTTTTCTCTTCAAGCTCAGAACACTGCATTAGATGGTGGCAAGCACTCAGAGGTTAATTTAACCAGTTCACTGATGAGTCCAATCCTGCCACAGCTCAGACCCTGCCTAGATGCTACAACAAGGAAAAGTGTGGTATATCTTGCACCTGAGATGTGCATTTCCGAGCCCAAGCCGCGCTCGGCTGCGGCTGGGCAGCACGGGTCAGACCCTGCTCCCCCTGGTGTTGGGGGTCAGCGGGGAGCATGGGGCATTCGCACCGGGGCTGGGATGTGCCTTTCCTCGCACTGCTGTGACTCCAGGGCACGACGTGGGGCGGGAGCAGGATCGCATCTGTAAGCTGGAGGGGAAATCCTGCTGGAGCCCGGGCTGCAGTGGGCGGTGAGGTGCTTCCCTCGGGCACAGCGCATGTCCCTGGCACTCACAGGGTTAACCAAAGAGCTTAGATTTGGGGCTTTTCCTCTCTGTTGGGTGTGAAAGTGGCTATGAAGAGATATGCATGTTCCCGTTGCCGCACTGCAAAGGAGACGCACAATAAACCTCTCTGTGCCACAGGCTCAGCCTCTCTCTGTGGGCACGATGGGCTCTGGGGGTGCAGCTGCTCTCGGGGACTGGGGGCACCCATGGGCTCTGGCGGGGCAAGGGTGCCTGGCCCTGGGGCGACCGGGGACACCCATGTGTTCCCAGCCGGCTTGGGCAGCTTATACCGGGTGTGCATCCCCCAAATGCCACTGTGGGGCCCAAAAATGTGCCCACAGGGGTGGTTTGGGCAACAGGCACCTCTCCACCCTTGCGGCTGCTTTTTGGGGCTGCCTGCAAAGCCTGGCAGCAAACACTGCGCCCCGACATCCTCTCGTTCCCCACCATTCCTCAGCCCACGCTGGAGGTCCCCGGGTGCGTTTGACACCAGCCCTGCCCCTGGCTGGGGCTGCCGCAGCCGCCTCGCATGGTGGTGGCACCAGGGACGCGTTCCCCACCGAGGGATGGAGCGAGGCGGAGGGACCGCGTCCCTGCAAGCAGCACCTCCCCGAGCACAGGGGAGCTGCAGCCCGGCTGCCCTGGTCAGGGGCTGCAGCTGAGAGCCCCTCGAGAAGGCGAATGTGGCCCTGGGACAGAGCAGCACCACCGAGCATGGAGGAACGGATGTCAAAAGCAAAGACAGCGTCTGTAACGTGTAAGCACTGGGGGCTGAGTTTGGGCATCACCCAAAAGCTCCGGGAAGTGTGGCTGGTCCTGTAGCCTGGGTGTAGGGCGCGGGTGCAGGCACCCCCCCTTAAGGACGTCACCCCTGTTCCAGCCCGTTTCGGCACGATCTGGTCCAGCTTGCAGGACTTGGCAAGGTCAGAGCAAGCGATGCTCTCGCCTTGATTATTCGTTAGCTCGCTCTCGCATTGGGCAATGCCCAAATAACTCGAAGTGGGGGAGCGGAGGCTGCGGGGCCGGGGTCGAGCCCTGACGCAAGGGCTGCGGGTGGTGTGGGACAAAGCCAGGGAAGGGGACGGAGGGAGGATGAGTCACCCAAATACGCAGGCAGGGAGCGAGCAGAGCCAGCGACGGCTCAGCCCACGGCAGCAGCTGGACGGGGCTTTGCTTCTGCAGGGCCGCTGTGCTCAATTTTGGTGTGCGGAGACGAGCGGGATGGTGCCCGGCATCGCTGCTCGGGGCCAGGGCCTGGAGCCCAGCGCTGCCCTGTGCACCATGGGCAGGACAGCAATGGGGATGCAGGAGAAATATCCACTGGATGCTGGAGAAATATCCACTAGAGGGGACTGTGCGATTGCATGTGGGAGCGTGCAGCTGCCAGCCCGGCCTCAGAGCAGGATCCGGCTCCTCCATGTAGCCTCCTGCTCATCCCACCGCTGCATCCCACCCTGCATCCCACCCCTGCACCCCTCCAGCAGCAGGGAAGGACCGCGGCAGCCCCGTCCCATCTGCAGCCATGCACTGCTGTGCCGTGCAGCAGCGGCAGCTCGCCCGGGGCCACCCAGGGTACACGGGGTACCCAGAAAAGTGTTTGCAGCTGCAGATGTTGGGGAAATGTGACCCCGACTGGCAGACAAGCCCCCCACGGTCGCTTGCTCATTCCCCACAGGGGGATGGGGGAGAGATCAGCAGGGCAAAAGCATGAAAAACTCGTGGGTCAGAAGAACTGGAGGTCTATAGGGTCCCTATGGAAAATATCCCTGGAAAAAATGCGGGCTGCGGGCCCCTGGCATCCCGCATTGTCGTCACCCTCCTCCTGCTCCATGCCTCCCTGCTCAGCTCTGCCCCGCTTCCCCCCAGGCCCCCGGCTCTCCTAGGGCTGAGACTTCATCCGAAATCCCACAAATGGCCATCACTTTGCTTTTTCCTCCCACTCATCCCAAAGTCAGAGCCTGCTTTGGGGGGCAGAGCCGTGGGTGGTGAGGGCAGGGGGAAATGGGGAGCTTTCTGAGGGTTTCCTCGCCACGCTGGTGCCGTGTTGCCCTCCACAGCTCCGTACCCGCCTGCACGAGGCTTTTGGCTGGGCACTGTCTGGGAACTCCCTGGCTCAGCCAACGCAAGCTGGCGGGGGCTGCGGGGGACGAGCCGTGACCATCCTGCTTGCTTCCCTCCCAATTAGAGCCGTGCCAGCTAAAGACTCCACCAGCCCCGAGGAGCATCGCAGCGAGAGGGGCCCCGCAGCTTCTCAGGTGTTCCCACCACCTCCTCCTGCAGGCATCGCCTTTGCTCTCACTCCCAGACCCCCCTGGCTCCCAGCTGCCTCCGAAAAAGCAAACCCATGCCTTGGATGCCTGTTTTGTAGCAGATTTTCCCTTTCCAGCCCAGCAGCACAGTCTCACAGCCACGCTTCCTGCTCATGCATATTGCACACATCATTTTTCACTGCAGGGAAAGCTCCTGGGTTGCTCCGGGGACCGGTACCCGGCACTGCTGGCAGCGGGTGCTCGGGACTGGGCTGCTCCCCCTGCACCCTCCTGCACCCTGTGGGGCTGCAAGGAAAGGACAGTGAAAACACACGCTGCTGTCTCCCACAGCCCAGAGCAGCATCAGGACCCGCTCCGGGCTGGTGCCAAAGTGCTCCCATGGGGCTGACACCCGGCTCTGGGCCGTGAAGGCAGGGCAGGATGCCTTGGTCCACCTCCAGCTCACATTCTGCAAGTTTCTTTGCAAAATCCTGCAGTTTCTGTTTATCAAAGCCTGCTGTGGTGTCAGGGAGCGTTTCAGCCGCTGTGCTCACTGCCCGGCTGCTCGGAGGGCTGCAGCCTCCATCCCTGCCCCACAGCAACCCAGCTTGGTGGGGCAAACCTCGGGATGACCTCAGTGTCACTGCTCGCACAGGGTGCTGCAGTGTCCAGAGCTGCCCGCAGACCGTTCCACTGCACGCTGAGGCACCTGAACGCTGCGTCCCACCGCTTTCCCCACCAAGAGAGGGCACGGTGCTGGACTCCAGCATCCCAGGCTCATCAGACCCGTGTTCTTGGTGGCTCAAATGGGCTCAGAAGTGCCTGAGCATTTAGGGTTGCGTGTTCCCAAGGAGCCATAAATGCTTTTGCATCTCTTCCCGCAGCTTTGCAGTTTTGCAGCCCTGACAATGACCCAGCACCCAGCAAGCCCTGGGGACTCAGCTGTTCTCTGCACCGCCCAGCTTTGCAGTGCATCTGTTGAACACATCGCACATGCGGGGGGAGCGTTCCTGGTACAACACCTGCATTCGACATGCAGCACTGTTTCCCCAAAACCCAGGAGAGCAGCAGCAGCTTGACACAGCCTGCCCCCCCGTCAGACCAAACCGGATTTGTCCTGCTCGCCGGTGGCTGCTTCGTTACCAACTAGCTAATTCTTGCTTCTTCATCTGTTCGTGCATTTGCAGGAGGGAGAGGAGAACAAAACAGCCCTGGGGCTGAAGTTACCTTATTAATTAACGAGGTTGAAAGCTTTGCAGATATTGTGCAGAAGAAGAGAAAAATCAGGAAAACTGGGCAAAACCGGAAAGGCTTGGGTTCAATTGTCAGACCAATTAACCCAGATCCGCGCCCTCCCTCTGGATGAATAGCTCATTATTATGTAATTGCTTAGGCCCAGCTCCTGGTTGAGAGAAATTAAAATCAGACACTTAACAAGGCAACCTGGTGCAGAGACGGGATGCGGGAGCTGCCTGGGGAAGCCAAAAAAGCAAAGCAAAGGCGAGCTGGGTGCTGCTCCAGCGAGAGCCTGCGCTGCGCGGGGGGATCTCCAGCATGAGCTTGGAGAATCCTGTAGAAGTCAGTGGCATCTGGACCATTTGCACCACTCTGGGCCCAAAATGCGGCTGGGCTGGGGGATAATTTGGAAAGGCCCTGGCGATGTTGTCGGAAGACAATTCCACGTGGCCTTTTTGGTGATGGAAGAGGGCAGGGAGGAGAAGAAACAACCAGGAGGCTCCTGCAGGCTCTGGCACAAGCACAGAGGACGTTTCTGCGGTCGGGGCTTTGCACCTTTGCTGTGGGGGTTTTAACCGCCCCGATCTGGGTGCCCGGTGCCCACGTGGCCGATGGGCTCGATGACCGCACGAGTGGCTCTGGGTTTTTGCAAAGGCTTTTTTTGGGCCAGGACAGTCTGTGGTAGTGGGTAGAAGGCCCTGGTTTAGCCGAGCACTCAAGCATCTGCATAATTGCAATAGAGCTGTGAGCACAGCTCAGCAAGGGATTTAGGTGAGATACGTGGTGTGCTCAGTCAGGGACAAAGTGCTTCGGGAGCTCTTTTGTCTGCACAAGAAAAAAAAAGTGTTGAGAGACCTATTTGACCCTTTCCTCCTTGCCCTGTATTAGGGCTCATCTGCCTGGAGAGGAGGAAAAATTCCACCATCACTGGTTTTCAAATCTATACCTCATACAAAAGCCACTAACCCTAATAAGTCAGCGTGAGAAAACTGGCCAGTGTCATCGCTGAACCGGCTTTTCCATCTGTAGGGCTGATGAGTTCCTGTGCAGTGGGAAATTTAAATGCAGCGTTTGTGAGAAGCCTGCAGGTTTCAATATTGCCTCAAGAGCAGACAAATGTGTTTTTCTTCTGCAGCTGAAGGGGAAGGGGTTCTCCTCGCAGGAGGGCTGGCCTTTCCTGCCCCGCTGTTTTCATCTACCTCTTTTCCTGCCTGCAAATTACCCGTGAAGCGAGTCACAGCTGCAGACAAACCCCACGCATGTCTTCCCTCGCTGCACCTCTGCGCACGGCCGCGTCTCGAGGTGCGACAGCAGCTTTGCGCTCAGGCAAGCAGTGCCAGCACCGATCGGCTGCCGCCTGCTGCTCTTAGCCCTCCTGCCTCGACACCCTGCATATGGGCATTTCCCCAGGGTTTTCTGGGGTGCGTCTGGCTCTTGCTGGCTTGAAACTCACTCTTTTCCAGCCCCTCGGCTGAACGCCCAGCCTAGCCCCCATTCTTGGACAAAACCACCTTGCAGCATGCGTTGCAGAGGTACAGCTTGCTGTGTAACACAAAGCAGGCACCTTTAAAGAAAAAGACACCGAACACCCTCAACTAATCAGTTTTAGCTTTTCCTGGTGCCAGGCATCCCGGGTGCTGTGGCCAGTGTTGCGAGCTGGACCCCAGAACAGCAGCAGCCCACCCGGCTCGCCCAGGTCCCCTCTGGCTTCCCCAGCAAGCGGCTCCGCTACGCCGGCTGGGAAAACACAGCAGAGCCCCAGGAACGCTGGAGCCCTTCTCAGGGCAGCAGGGCTCCATCCCGGCTGCGCCTTCCCCAGCTGCTCGGCTTCCTTCGCCCTTAGACACGTTCTTGGCAGCCGCTGTCGTTCTTGCTGTGAGAATAGTGCGTCCCGAGACGCCGTCCCAACAGTCGCAGGGCAAACAGAGACCAGCAAAGGGTGAGAGGAGCCCAAACCACCCCGGGCTGGCAAACGGCAGAGGCTCCAGCAACACAATGTGCCTTCAGGGAAACCACCAGTGCTCTGGCTACTCCGTGAGTCTTTATTGACATTCCAAACACTGCCGACCCATGTTTCCAGGCCTGTGCCCAGGGCACAACGCGCAGCTACCAGCGCCCTTCAGTTCATCGCTCTCCCAAGGAGCTCCTGGCCCCAGGGGCCCTGACAGACCTGTGTGCCAAAACAGGCTCAGGATTTTCCTGCAAGTTCCCCAGGATTAAATTAAAGTGGATTTAAGCAGATGGTCGGATCTCTGCTCTTCCTAGTTGGCAAAATGGGAACCGCTGCACTGAACTGTCTACCAGCACTAATTAATGTTTGTGAAGCTCTGGAAACTGCAGCGTACATGCTAAGTGCTATCATCAGTATTATTGCCACGCTATTTGTTCCTGTTCCAGCGCTTTCTCTTCCTCGTCCCAAAGGGGTTTTCCTCCCCCCTGTGCAGACGTATCAGTGCTGGGAAGAAGAATAGCGCTTCCAGGTTGGGGCTGGCTCTAGCCCAGACTCAGACCCCCCAGTTTGCCAGCAAAACCCTCCGACCGTGCTGGCACCGCGGGGCTGGAGCCATCAGCTCCAGGGTGAGGGCAGGAGGAGCTGGGGAGCGGGGTGGTCTGTGCGGAGATGGGGATTGGCATCGTCATACCCAGCCATGGGTGAACTGGTTCTCGAGCCTCTCCTGACTGCGAAATGGGCACGGTGCTTCTCCCTTCCCTGCTCGGCGAAGCCATCAGCAAAGCAGCAGCTCACGAGAAGCTGTAGCTGCTGCCTCTGCGAAGCGGTGAGGACGCAACGATCCGCTCGTCTGTGTGCAGAGCAGCTGACGCTCCCGACAGCCCGCACAGGGAGCCGGGCACCTGCGAAGCCTCGGAGCTTTAGAGGCCTTTGCCTCAATGTTTCCAAGACACCGATGTGAAATCCTTTGCTCAATTAACCTAACAGGCAGGACTTTTATCAACATCCCCACCAACATCTTTTTGATACCAAGTTGGCTTTCAGTGACGGCTCATGGCTCAGGCTGGAAAGAAGCTGCCCAAGAGAAGAAACTGGAGCAGCACCCGAGAGGAACCAAGCTGGGTAACGCGCTGAGCCGGGCACCGAATCTGCTGAGGGGACCAGCAGGCAGCATCCACAGCTGTGCCAAGCCGGGGTGCCGAGGGCACCTTCGCTGCAGTCACCCACCCATACAAACAGCAGAATAACTGGGCTGAGGACCCACGCTGTGCTTCACATGCGAGGTTCTGCCTTGCATCATTCTTCTTTCCCCCCCGTAGCAAATGCTGAAGATGAAATGAGACTGAGAAGCTGGTGGGGGGATGCAGGCAGCGGCAGAGCTGCCACAGGTAACCTCGACCCGTGGGTGCCCTGGGCCAGAGCGCATTTGTTTTGCTGGGGTTGTTTGGGCCAAACAAAGAGTAGCACACAAAACAGCTACAGTAAGTGTGCGGTAAACATTTTCTGCGTGGTTTGAATTATCCATGACTTTTGACCCAAGATTAAATCTAGTGTGTAACTGGTGGTTATATGTTGAGTCACACGAGCAGGCTAATCGCAGGAACCCCATGTTCTCCAAACAGGCTGCGCTCCGCGGGTGCCGACTGCCGGCTGCTCACGTTTTCTGTCCAAGGCACCCTGCGGGTTTTGCATCATCTTTTTAATTCAATTCTTACAAAGCATTTTTTGTCCAACCGGTATCTTGAGCCCAGAACAAAACAAACCAAGCAGTGCCGTAAGCAGGCATCGCAAGGCAGCCAGATTTCCCACGAAGTTTTGCCTTGCCGCTGAACTGCTCCGTGACTGCTCCAATGTCTAGAAAAGGGCTGGGCTCACGCTGCTGCATTTTGCTCAGCAGGAAAGGTCTCTCCTCTCCATCACCGATTCTCCTAAAGTGCATAGAAATAGCCTTTTAATTTCTACCTCCGTGTGTAATTTGGGTGAAAATGAGCACCAGGCTCAGAAAATGTTAGCGGTGGGCGGTGGGCAGGGAGATGGGCTCACCCGGGGTGCGCTGCTCAGCTCCGATACCCGCTGGCAAGGCAGAAGGGCTCAGAGCACCTTCCCCAAACTCAGGACAGAGTGGGCGAGGGTCCCACCGCTCGGCACCGGCGCAGCCTCAGGATCTGGGGACAGATGCTGGCTCTTCGCAGCAGGGATAAATCACGGCTAAACTGTCTCTTTCCTCCTGCAGTAACTCGCTGGACAGTAAAAGCCCAGTGGGAAGAGTGTGACCTTGGCGCAGGCTGGTCGTGCGTCCTGCCACACTTGCGCAGAGCTGCCCCAGAGGCATTTCATCACCAAAGGCTCTTTGTATTGAAGGACAGCCCCCATCTCCGACTGTCCCAGGAGGGATGCTGGTGATGCGGAAGGCGGGGGACGCCTCTGCCCCAGGTTCAGGAGGGGGCAGCCCTGTCCCAGATGCTCAGAGGGTGGTGGTCCCCAGCAGTCCCCCAACCAGTACCAGGTTTGGGGTGACCTCGTGTGTCCTAGCACCCTAGTTGCCCCAGCTCATGGCAGCCCCCACCATGCACACCCCCTCCTGCCATGGGGACCTCGCTGTGTCCCCTCACTGCTCCAGGCCTTCCCCGACCCCCACTTGCCACCCCAGCCCACCCCTGGGAGGATGTCCAGCTCCTTGCTGGTTGGAAATGCTGCGGGCATTGGTGCTGAGCTTTCACCTGCTCGGCCAAGGTGGTTCTGCATCGCTTTGCAGTGAGAATACAGAAACAGCTGGAGGGGAAAATCCATGGCTTAGTAAACAGAGCTGAGCCAGGCAGACCTCTCACCCAGGAGGGCAGGGAGGAGGGAAGGGAGCGCGGAGCCGCCTGGGGGCACCCAGGGCTGGATTTCGGCGTGCTGCAGAAGACAAGGCGCTTCTATTTAGTTGTCTGGGTCCCGAACCTCCCGCTGCTCCCCGTGTGCGGGGGCGGCTGTTTGGTCTGGCCCCAGAGCCCCGCGCTGATAAGCAGGAGCCGAGGAGGAAGCGAGTGGAGGCTGAGTGCCGGGGGGAATGCGTCGGGATGCGGGTGACTTTTGGGGACGCTTCCCCATTCCCCTGGGCGGAGGAGGGCGATGGTGCAGGGAGGAGAGGTGGCTGGGGCTGTGTAGAAGCATGGTGGGGGAGTTATCTGCAGTCAGAGACAGCCAGGGTTGTGCCACGTGGCTGGGGAAACAGGGCAGGGGCTGCCAGGAGGGGTGACGGTCCCACGGCCCTGTTGACTGCCCAGAGCTGCTGCTGCAGGGGTGACCTGTGCCAGGCACGAGCCCACACCCCAACCGGCTCTGCTCAGATGGGCTTCCCCCATCCCCTGCACCCACGTTTCTCTCCCACACAGCTTCCAGGCATTTTTGAGGGTGTCCCAGGCCCTGGATACTCAGTAGCCCCTTATGTCCACAGCCCCTCTGCTTTGCTTTAGTGCTCAGCTTCTTTCCCTGAGCCCATCACCAGCTCGCTCTGTGTTGCCTTTGGGTCACCCATTGTCTCCCTGGCGCTGCCATCTCCTTCCACATCCGTCCTGGACAGGGGAAGAGAAGCAAAGCTCCCCCCTGTCACCAAACTAGAGGCAAATATTTGTGCTTTAAAATCTCACACCTATTTTTTTCCTGATGAGTGACTGAACATTTGCATGTTGTGGCCCATGAATGTCACCGCTGTCCTCAGGGGACATCTGCCTGTCCACAGGGCTTTGCCCCACACGCCAGGTAGGGTCACGTGAGGACAGCCGTGCTGTTGGATTGCTGCTGGCCACGATGGCTCCATCCTGCTCCACCTCTGGCATAAATCATGGCTGGCTGTAAATCCCTGCCAGCCTTCAGGGACCCATCCCTAGGGAGGGCCCGGGGTCAGCCATCAGGCAGTGAAAACAAAGATCTTGTTTTTGGCTGGTGAGGATACGATCTGGAGACACAAATAAGAGCTGGCCCCACAGCACCTCTGTGCAGCACCGAGCCAGCCGGACCCCGCAGGGCTGGGGCACGCAGCCTCAGCTTTTGGATGGATCAGGTCCCTGAACTGGCTTGGCACAAGGGACAAGGTATAAGGGACAAGGCATAAGGGACAAGGCACAAGGCATAAGGGACAAGGGACAAGGGAAGGGACCAAGCGGTGCAATGGGGATGGGGATGCGGGAAGGGAATGAGCAGCGCAGGGGTTAAAGATGATGCCATTACAGCGGGTGTCACTGTGCTGCAGAGTAAAGGGAACAGTCATGGAGCAAAGGGAACAGTCATAGATTAGAGGGAACTGTCATGGAGTAAAGGGAACGGTTACGGGCAGGGATGGGGCTGCCCTGGGCTCCAGCCCCGCTCCCGGCCCCGCAAACTCCCCCTTTCCCAGCCCTGCAGCAGCTCCCAGCCCGGGGCACCCGTCCCCACCCAGCCCAGTCTGAACTTTGCCAGCAGAAGGATTTGCAGAGATTTTTGACCAAACACCACAGGACACACAAACAGCCTCACATTGGGTCACTGCCGTGGCACGGACTGTTGAGAATGCGTTTTATTTTCCTAGCGAGCTCCCAAAGTCCCTGCTGCTGAGATTACCTGGGAATCTCAATTTCCTTTCAAAAACTATGTTTCCCTGTCAAGACAGCTGCAGAAAGCCTGAGCTTGCAGGAATTTGTCGCTCAACAAGATTAAACAGCCCCTGCATATCACTTGGCATGCAAGAGGGGAAAAGGCAGCTTGTGCGGGCACAGGCGAGCGGCTCCCAGGCGTTATCAGGGCTGCCCACAGCTGCTGGGAAGAGCTGGACAAACCTCGGTGCGGACGGTGGCTTCCGAGCATGTGGAGGTGGCAGGGCTTGGGTGATTTCTCATCAATGGCCGGCTCCACAATCTCTAATACGGGAAGCCAGCGGGTTACTTTTCTACCTGTGGGTGTGGGAGGTTGATAAGGAGCCGGCCGGGAAGCAGCGAGGTACCTGGGGCTCCGTGGGGGCAGGCGGTGGGTGACAGCGAGGTGCCAGGTCTCTGGCTACAGGGGGATGCAGGGATTTGCCTTTTCTTCTAGAAATACCCCTTTCCACAACGGAGGGAAAAATATCCTCCTCATCTGTCTGCTGCCCACCTTGTGGCTGATGTACCCAGCAGCAAACTGGTGCTAGCCCTATGCAGGGAAAGGCTCCCCAGGCACGTTGTCCAAATTTTGGTGGTTCAGGGCTGCATTGTCCCTAATTCCTGTGACTTGAAGGGCCTCAGATCCCTGGATAGGGACAAGCTGATGGTTGGACGCAGGGTTCAACCCCATTTTTCCCTGGGAGATGGGCATGAGCTGCCAGCCCATGGCCCTTCTCTTCCTGGCTGCGTCCCTGCAGATTTGGGGGCTGCCTGGTGGGCACGAGCAAGGTTTCAGGGGTGAGACAAGGAGGGGACCGCACTGCTTGCACGCTGGTGTTCCAGCTCAGTGCCCCACGCTGCCAAGGGCAGCGGCTACGTTTCCCACCAAGCAGCGGCACGGCCGAACTCGCTGAACTCTCCGGGCGCGTGAGCCGCAGCCGGAGCTGCTGGCGCTTCCCCCGAAGGCTGTCCCGTGGTGGGACCCGCTTGGCCCTGCTGCTGGGTAAGACAGGGGAGAGTCTGTCTGCAGCCCTGAGCCTGGGGCTCTGCCAGTGAAGGACGAAGTGGGGCCGGGGCAAGGGTGCGGCGAGGCCACCCGCTGCGCACGGGGTGCAGCGGCACGGCCCCCCCAGTGGCAGCCAGGACGCTGTAACGTCCCAGGAACAGCCTGAAGGTCCCGTTCCAGCTCCTCAACTGAAAACAAAAGTGCGTCTTGTTCCCGTCCTGTTTTCAAAGCCAGAAAGGTCGGGGCCGCCAGAGCCCTGCCAGGCACAGCGGCACTGCCAGCTCCGCCGCTGCTCGGCGCACGCGGGGACCAACGCGGGGACCAGCACGTGCCGCTGCTCCTGCCCGGCCGCATGCGCTGCCCAGGTGTGCTGGAGGGGAGGGACACACGTGGGAATGCTTCATCCACCCCCAAATGTAGCTGGCTCGGGGAGACGTGGTGGCATGTGGCAGGGTGTCGGTGTGCCTGCGAGGGCTGTGCGATGCTCTGCAGTGCTGGCTCAGTGCTGCCGGCGTGGCCTCGGCTCGGTGACAAATTCAGGGTGACGTTTCTGGGAGCAGATGCCGCAAAACACCAGTTCAGGAGAGCGAGGGCTTCATGGCCAGTACTGCACAGAGGCTTTCCATGCCAAGAAACTGCAGTGAAGCACCAAGTACCCCCACTGGCACCACGGCTGTGGCAGACGTGATGCTGCTGGGCTCCGCATGGCTTTGGGGCAGGAGGAGGTAAATGAGCCCTTTGCAGAGGTGCTGTTGGCATCCTGGGTCGGGGTGACCACGCCACATGCCCTCTGTGCCTCCAAAGCCTGGCTGCAAAATGCCATCAGCTCCCAGGAGCTGCCCTGCAACCATGAACGGATTTCCTAATCTACCTCACAATCCCCCAAGCCCCACTCAGCTATATCTAGCCATGGCAAACTCACCTCCCCGGTGCTGCCTGGAGCTGCTAACGCATGGCCAGCATGGGAGACTTCATTCCCATTAGATGGGGCCATCGCTAGAGGAGCCGGTGCTGCTGACATCAAGGGCTTCACGGGGCTGCTGCACCTTTCTGCTGGGATGGGCAGGGGACAAATGCATCAGGTCCGTATGGCAGGAACAGCGCTTGGCCCTGCCGTCGGCACATCGGGCTCTGAAACATCCCCGCGCCAGGTGCCTGCATGCGCTGACACCCGCTCAGTGGAGATTATTAGCTGATAAAATCGTTAGGCACAGAGATGGGAGCCCAAGAGACAAGAGAGCGCCTCTGTCACTTGGAAATCAATCCCAGACATCCGCCCTGGCTAGGCTTCCTCGAGCACCGCTCGATGTGCCTATGCCCTCTCTATCCTCTCTGATTCCGGCTGAAACAGCCAGAAGTAGAGCAGGGCTGGGCATGCAAAGCTGTTCTCACATCACGATGTTATTAGGGACAGTTGTCCTGCCGTGGACCCTGTGCCTTTCCCTGTCTGCTGTGCAGGGACCACCGTACCCAACTGTCCCAGATCGTCCCTGCGAGCACCCCGTGTCCCCAAGGCAGCTTTTGCATTCTTGCTGACTCAAGCCTACAGCGCATTGACATTCATTTTGACCTTTTGAATCACAAGGATGTTCTGTCCTTCCCGGCCAAGTACAGCCTGGACACCCTGTGGGTGGATTATACTGTATATACAGCGGCTGTAAATACGGATCTGGCACAGGAGAAGCGTGTGTGCGCGTGGGCTTGGCTGTCTTTGTGTGCATGGGTGCGGCGGTGGCGGGATGAGCGTGAGGAGCATCACCAGTGCCCAGCTTTCCTCCCGGGGTGCCAGGGTGAATGTGGCACAGGGCAGGAAGGACGGGAAGGTGGCAGGAGGGACGCCAGCGGCTGGCTTGGCTGGGGATAAGGGCTCCTGTAAAACCAGGAGCCACGGACCAGCCCTTGAGCAGCCGCCCCCTTGCTGCCAGCTCCAGAGGCTGCTCCGGCTCCCTGCGTTTCCCATCCTCCAGCTAAATTACGCCTTTTGTTTTGAGAGAACATCAAGAACTGCAATTAGGAGGCAATGTGCACAAATTAGCCCTGGTGGTTATCCGAGACGGCACCCTCCCTCCCGGCTCCCCAAAATCCACCTCTGGGCAGCGGCAGGAGACTGCTTTGGTACAAGACGTACCCCAGCCCGAAAAGCTCAGAGCGGGAGTGAGCTGATAGGGAGGCAGCATGTTGCAGTTCCCAGATGCATTAAATATGGTCACTGGCAGAACAGGTCGATAGTGCTAAATGAGCATCTTCCGCTGTTGAGCGTGACACACACAAAATCCTATTACATGGGAAGGCAGTGAGCGGGGCCGAGAGCAGGGTGCAGGCTGTGTGGGTTGTAGGGGCTGGGGGAGCCATCCCCATCACCCCGTCACCCTGTCCCCATCACCCCCGTCCCCTCGCCTGAGCCCCAGGGCAGGGCTGCCCTCTGCAGCCAGAGGGTTTGGGCAGAGCATCCCACGCTGCTGTCCGTGGCTGTCCCCAAGCCCTGCCAGAGAGCGGCTCTGCCACGTGGCTGGCTCCAGCCCAGGCTGTCATGGCCCGGATCCGGCCACCTTGCAGCCCCATGGCGCCGGGGAGGCGGGCGGCTTTGTGCTCTCAGCCCGGATGCCTTGCTTATCTCTCCCCTCTCTTGGTCTGACACATTTTTTCCTCTCTCTCCTTGCCTAACTAGCCCGTAGAACTCTCAAGCTCTGAACCACCCGTTCCCAAGGCATTTTCAGCAGCATCCTTTGCAAACCCATTTCCAGGGGCTTGTGCACGGCATTAGGGGCACAAGTGACAACCTGGTAGGAAAGTCCTTTTGCTTTTATGCCACACTGATTTTCCCAAACCCCTTCCAGAAGCCAAGGCAGAGTGCAAACCAACTCTCTTCTCCTGGCAAATGCTTCCCAGGCTTCCCAGGCTTCCTGCAGCCAGCCCTGCCCAGGAGGCAGCAGGTTCCTGGGTCCTGCAGAGCACTTGTTGCTGGAAAACAGACCGATGCCCAGCTGGGGTTTCTGCCCTGCAGCTGGTCCATCTGCTGCCCAGGGGAAAAGGGGCCATTAGCTGCAGTCCCAGCCCGGCCACGTGTCTCAACGGCTCACAGCGAGTCTGCCTGGTGGAATGGCATGTGGGGGCTGTGGCAAACCCTGCCGTCTGCAATGGCATTGCCCAAGGCCAAGGGCATCACTGGGCCAAGAGGAACACGATGTGCCTGAGAACGCACACAGCTCATTGCACCCAGCAGCGACCGTGCTGTAAAGGGGAAGGCCACAGCAGCAGGGAGATGGGCACGTGCGTTCCTGGGCTGGGAGTAGCTCCACGTGCGCACACGTGCATGCACACACGTGTGTCTGCGTGCCTGTGCATGCATATCCTTGTGTGCACATGTGTGTGTACATCCATGCGTGTGCGCATGAGTGCCCAGCCCTCTGCATCCCGCAGGGACAGTGTTGTGTCCAGGTGAGAGAGACATGAATCCGTGGGGTTTTGGCTGTGTTTCATCAGTGCACTGGAAATCCCACGTTTGCATGCCCTCGTGTCCAGGCTGCCCTTTGGAAAGCATCCCCGGCCCGTGCCTTGTCCCAAACCACGCCAGCAGACCAGCTCTGTTATCGGTGGGTGCTTGGTGCTGGGTTTTGTTTTGGGTGGCCAGAGCCAGCCTGGTTCAGCCTTTCCTGGCCAGGGGAGCTGCTTTCCACCCCTGAAATAGCAACTTAGATGATGCTCTCTGCAGCTGGGGATGACGATGCAAAATGCTCGTTATCCAGCAGGAACAATTAGACTTACGGCAATTATCCGTGCAGTTGCTGAGAGATGCCGGAACGGGCCGGCCGGCAGCCAGCTCCCGGGTGCAATCCCCGTGCGGCAGGGACGCTGTGCCCAGCCCTGCCAGGAGCTGCCACCACCGGGAGGAAGAGCAAAACAAGCAGGAGCACCAGGAGAGCCTCCTGCAATGCCAGGAGCGGCAGTTTTGCGTGGGAATGACAGCGAGGACAGGGAAGTGTTTGTCTGAAAGCTGAATGTCACTCTCTAATGACATCTGTTTGCATTCAGATTAACGACGAAACAGAAGACGGTGTTAGGGACGGAGCTGCCTTGCGTGGTGCTCCTGCCTCCCTCCTTGCCAGTCACCATCATGGGAGAAGCCGGGCTGGGCTCAGCTTTATCCGCAATGTAGAAATGCGTGGCAGTCGGCTCTGGGCTGGATCGAGCCCTGGGCACCCGATGGGTGCGAAACCCGGCAGCGGCTGCCGAGCAGGGCTTCAGGGCACATTCCTCTGCGGGGAGAAATGACTTCTAGCTGAGAAATGCCCATGGGGTAAACACATAAAGGACAATCTCTCAAATTTCTCAAGCCAGAACAAGGAAGGTTTTTTGTTTTCCCCCTTGACATTGTTTGAAAACCTCATTTCAATGCTGCTAGAAGTAACCCCTGCTCCCTGATGGCTGTTTGGAGCCAAAACCCCAAACCAATCCCAGGCAGATAAACAACCCCTCCCTGAATAAATCTGAGAGCAGCTGGGATGGAGGGAAAGCTTTAGGGCAGGTTCGGATGTGGCTGGACACCAGATCACCGGCCGATGCCCAAGGAGTAGCTGGGGCAAGGGAGTGGGAGCTGGAGACGTAGGGAGCACACTCCGGGGAAATACGGGTCGTTTTCCATTGAAAACTTTATCTACGGCAAGCGTGCCACCACATCCTGGGCTTGTTTGTCCTGCAAGACCAGTGAACTTCCCAGGAAAGTTTAGCTACCTGGTCAGCAAAGCCTGATACGCTTTGTTTATTAGCAGCTAAATATTAAACCCTTGGCAAACAGGACTTGGTGATACTTCTTGGGGCCAGGAGCGGGGCTGGGGATGCAGGGCCAGAACATGATGCCCCGCAGGCTGCCGGCCCCAGGCAGCAAGAGGAGGAGGTCTCCCCAGAATGCTGCCCTCACCATGGCCATGGCCTCACAGAAATGCACCTTTCCACCAGGTGAGGAGAAGGAGCAAGCAAGGTTGAAAGAGGATTGAATGGTTTCTCGCTGGACGTGGATGGAGACTTCTCCATTGCTGAACCTCCCAGTGCCTTGATTTGCAAGGGCGACGTGTCTCCCTCCACGCCATTGCTGCCCCAGAAACCCACTGCTTTGGCACATCAAACTGCATCCTTCAAGGATGCCTGATTCATCTTGCAAAGCCCAGGTAAAATTTGTTTTCAGTAATCAGGCCAGTTATAGCGAAATGGTATTTGCAATTGAAGCAAAGGACAGGCTAAAATCTTACCCGATGTCTTTGCAGCGGTGCCAAAACAAAGTCCGAACAAAGCCCATTTCCTCTCCCCCTGCTTTAAGTAACTGAAGAGCAACATTTCAATCTGCTCAAACATCTTCATGTAACGGCTTTTCCTGCCACACTTGAAGGGAACATGACAAACATATCAACAAAGCCTGACCCACTTTAGCAGAATAAGAACCACACCAAGAAAGGGAGCAGGGGTTTCAACAAAGTCCTTAATGCAGTCCTATTAGCAAGTCCCTGCCACATGGATCCAGATAAACTAATCTCGACAAATCTGTCCTCTGAACAGAGCAAGAAGTGAAACCTGCACCATGCCCAGCTAGGGCAGCGCTGCTCTGGGACCCACATATGCATGTACACAGGGATGCACGCAGGGATGTGCATGTGCTGTCCCCCTCCAGCACCTTTCCAAAGTGCAGGGTGTGCTGCTGGGGTGTCAGGAAAGCAATCCTTGCCCAGGCTGGGTGCTGGGCGCTGCTGCAGGCTCTTGCAGCATTGCTTTTAGGCTCTGATTGCATGTCGAGAGCTCTGAACGCCGCTGCCTCATGTGTTTCGCGGCACGTGTTTTGTGGCTAACTCATTATTTGCGAATAACGGCAAGGACATTGCTGAGTCAAGCATGCTGCGGGCGAGAGCCAGCAGGGATCCAGAGCTGATTTTGCCCGGTGGTAAGAGGGGCAATTCCCTCTTTGGAGGTGGGTTTGACACCCTAAATTCACACTCCAAGGTCTGCAGGGCGAGTTTTGCCCCTTTGAGCTGGGTGGAAGCTGAGGCTGGGAGGCAGCGAGCCTCGGAGCTGCCTGTGCCAGGAGATGGGCCAGGCCAGGGGCTGCGGCTGATCTGGCCACGTGTTTTCCTGGATCCATGTTTCTGCATAGCTGACCTTGCGCAAGAAGCTCTCCACACTCTCCTAGCCCACATACTGGCTTGGATATCTCCCCAGGGGTGAACTGCAGCCCAGGCAGGTCCCCGTGTTTGCTCAGCGGTGGCGTGGCATCAGCGAACATCACGAGATTGCTGGATACTCCCCACGCCCTTGACTCGTCCCCCTTCTCCCCCCAAAGCTCAGTGCACCGAAGCGCTGGTCTGCCCAGCCAGGCCAATGCCCTGCGGCTCCGACATCCAACCCAGAGCCACAACTAGCTTGGCCAAACCTCCTGTGCCACCTCGTTCCCCAGGCTCTGCCTCGCATGCTGGGCTCCCTGGGGGAGGTGGCCACTCTCCTCGAGGATGGCATCTCCCGGCCATGGGACGATGGCCCTTCTCCCCAGGTCAGGGCATCGCAGAGTTTCCCTGGCAGTGGGTGGCTCTGCCAAAACAGGATGAGCTCTGGGAGGCACCGAGGTGCTTTGGATGTGTTTGGATGATGCTCAACTTATGGCCCCCCCATTCCTGTGAGCACCCCCAAAGAACCAGGGACACCAGGACCCTGAAACGGGCCCTGAATGACACCAGAACTCAAGATGGGGCAGAGCCCAAGACCAAATTTCCATCTGGTTAAAATCAGAGGTACGTTGGGCAGGAATCTCAGCAGTTGCAGGCTCACAGCCATGACCTAGCAAAAAGGGCCAAGATTCCTGTGCTGCTGACCACAGCCACAGGCTGGTTGCCCAGACGCCGGCAGGAGCTGTAACTTCTTGTTCCTATCGCCCCATGCCAGGTGGCCACAACCCTGACAACACCTCCCTGACTTAGCAATGCAGACTTATCCCACCACAGCAGCTTAGCGAGCCCTAAATAGAAAATTCAGGCTGACGATGGGGTATTGGGGCAGAACGAAGAGATAAAGTTCAACCTGATGATAGCCATATAGTAAAAAATGATAACAGAGCTGGTGGCAATTGCACTACAAGCTCCAGATAGCCCAGCAGAGAGAAGTGGAGCCTGGTGAAATGCCAGACCATCCATATAAAAATGTCAAGTCATTGTAAGAAAACATTGGTGACAGGCACAGAGTCGCCTGGTGCTCAGTTAAATAACTGGTGGTAAAAACCCTCAAAAATTACCTTTGGAAGCAGGCATGAGATGCAATTTGCATAGAAATGACAGAAAAAAGAATAACACTGGTATTGTAAAGAAACACGCAATAAGACGTTCCAGACATGCTTTATTTGATCAGCTAGTTTTTAAGATAACAGGTTAACCAAATGTTTGGGCAAACAATGAGCTTATGTGATGGCTTCAAGATGTGGAAGATCAGATTGTCTGAAGACATTTGTACATTTCAGAGACTGGATGTCCAGAAAGTGAACTACACAAACAGCCACAATCAAACACATACTGATGAAAAACAAAACACTTCAGGTTTATTACCAAATCTAGGGGGGGAATTATTCTTTTCATTCAACACTAAGCATCTTTGTTCACGCTTTAGCTGCCTCACTAAGAGTTTTCACAGGTTGCTTATTCAAACCTTTCAGCTGAGGATCTGAAAGCGGGTGAAGAACAGACTAAAAATTAGGAAGATCTGCAGACCAATGCCAGCTCCATGAGAGAACAACGGGAGGGCCAGACATAGTGCTTTCATCTGAGATGGAGACCATCAGGATTTCAAAGTGATGTGGAGGGTGAAGATCATGTTGAGGGTGATGTCTGCCTATTAGGAACTGCATTACAAGGATGTAACCCAGGTCACCAAACAGTCACCCCATGGGGATAAGGGTCTTGCACCTTGGAGCTCCACAAGGACAGGTGAAGATTAGGGATGAGGTCAGCAGCTGTGTGCCCAAAAGCATGCCTGCTCTTCCCTCCCAGACCTGTCAGCTGAGTCTCACCTGTCCCCACAGTCCTAACCAGGGCTATGGACACACCAGTCATGGTATAGGCAACAGGCTGGCAGTCAAAACGGTGACCATGCAGTCTCATCCGATCGATTCACCAGTGTCTTTGGTGATGGAGGAGCCAGTGGCACCAGTTCCTCACTGCAAAACATCTTCATTCTCCTCTGAACTTGCCACTAGCCACGACAAGCCCCAAAGGATGGAGATGGGTCAGCTGAAGGAGCTGGAAGAGCTGTTCCCACGAGAAAGGGAAGGTGCAAGGCAGGGACAAGGTGAATGCCATCGAGATAAAGCTGTGTGTTCCAGCTGCTGTGGGAACATGTGAACCAAAATGGGAACTGAATGGCACAAAGAAATGCTGATTGACAGCGCTGTAGTTGTGGCTGAATGGTATCTGCATGTTGTCGCCTACTCTAATGACTGCCTGACTCACCCATCAGAGGCACGCATCCAGCAGCCTAGCAATTAGCCACGCTCCTCAGTAAAGTCAAGGCAAAGGTTAAAATCAGCACAGTACAGAAGAAAATGACCCCCATGCAGCCTGAATCAAACCTCACTTTAGAAAAAGCCCATAAAACAATGTGCACAAATGAACCTCTCTGCTCAGCCCCACGCAAAGGACGTAGCATCCTGTACCTCCTGCTTGGCTCTGTCAAGGACCATAAATCCCACCAGCCTTCCTGCAGGGATCTGCTCAGCAGGTCCTGGGCTCCCCTGGGATCCTTTGCACATTCCAGCACTGGTGCCCAAGCAGGGATCTATTCCTGATGGTAGGAACAAAGTGAACAATTGCGTCTGCTATATTTAGAGAAAACAGTCAATATTCCACGTGTACAAATGGTCACCAGCATTCTGATTTTATATATAAATAGCCTGTTTGCTTTTCAGAAGAAATTGCTTTAAAAAAGAAAACTGCCTTCCCAGTCATCCTCAGCCTATAACTAACTGATGAGCATGGAGGCCTATTTCAAATGAAAAATTAAATCATGTATTTTCTCTAAGCCAATCCAGGAAGCAAACCTCATGATTGTGGCTGGCATTATTAGTGCTGAAATCCTGTGTATTGATAGAGCGGTTTAAACATGGCAGCAGCAGTTTGCTGAAGTGAACTCAGAGACCCATGGCACCGTCCCCAACCTCCCAGCTTCCAGGCAGGGCAGCTCTCCCGCCACCTCTTTCACCCGCAGGTCAGGCATGCGAGAACCCCATTTGTTCCCCCTCTCCCAGCTTCACGGAGGTCCCAGCCATGGCACCAGATTTCTGCCTCTGTTCAGCCATACTCCTCCAGTTTCAAGCCCAGGCTCCTCACCAACATTTAAGCTTTCTTTCCCTCCAACAGACGTCACCAGTGCTTTTTCCCTCACGCAGAACACCTGCACCTGTGTAGGTACCCATCTTTAAGGAGTTACATAACCCACTTGTCAGCCACCGCAACACATTATCCTCAGTTAAGTTAAACTAAGGGCAGCATTTAATGAAAAAATATGGCAGAAAGCTGGGATCTAACGGACACAGCCAAACCCTGCTACCCTGAAGAGTGCAACAGTTACTCATTTAACACAGAATAATACAATTTCTCCCATAAGGATCAGCAGGAAAGGGAGGGATGCACGCAGGCTGGGGACACCGCTGATCGCACTGAGGGGCACGGAGCTGTCCCCAGGTGAGTGTGGGATGATCAGCAGGGGTGCGGGGGCACAGCCCTGGCAGCACAGAGCCAGGCCATGCCTTGGGCCTGGCTCCAGGCTCATACCCAGGGACCTGATGGAGGCCTCATGCCTGGCACATGCCCCAGCCCCAGGCCCCAACCCCAGGCTCAGGCTACAGGCCCAAGCTCTGGTCGAGGCCCCAGGCC
>VXAL01002816.1:0-31650 GCA_013399475.1 Chauna torquata | reverse complement strand
GGGGGGGGGGGGGGTTGGGTCTGGTCCCTTCCCTGCTGTGATGGGGAGGTTCTGGCTGAGATGCCACCTGCGACGTGCGTTACGGCAGCGTGGCCACGAATGAATCAGAGCTGGGGAGGGTTCAGCTGGTTGGTGTCATCTGCGGGGAGAGCCTGGCCCTGGGCATGGTGGGTTGCTCCCGGTCCCTTGGTCACCTCTGTCACCTCCTGCTGGCTTTCCTCTCCCTTTCAGCTCCCTACTCCAAGCCCAGTTTGAACCTGGAGCCCAACAAAGACTTGAAGCCGGGCGATCTGGCGGCCGTGACTTGCCACGCTTCCCGCGGCTACCCTGAGGCCAGCGTCCTCTGGCAGGACAGCCGGGGCACCAACATCACGGAAAACATCACCACGTCCCAGGTGGCCAACGAGGAGGGTCTCTTTGATGTGCACAGCGTCCTCCAGGTGCTGGTGGAGCCCAGCAGCACCTACTCCTGCCTGGTGCGAAACCCAGTGCTGCAGCAGGAGAGCCATGCCTCTGTCACCATCACGGGTGAGCTGGTGTGGGCCAAATTTGGGAAAGTAAGGGATGGGCTCTCTCTGAAGAAGGTGGCCGTGGTGGCACTGAGCCACCCCAGGGTTGCCACATCATATCCCAGCTCTACCACTCTGCCCATGGACCTGCAGGATGGCTTGAGGCCGTGCTGCCCTTCCCCGTGGCTCCGTGCCGGGGCTGACGGGGGGTTTGGGACCCCTCCTGTTACCCTCAGGAGTCCTGCTGCCTCCTGGATGCTCTGGGGAGGGAAGGGATGAGCTCCAGGAGGTGATTCCAAGGAATCCTACCCGTTGGAGTCCGCTGGTGGCTTACAGGACTCATCCTCAGCACACTGGCGACTTGCCACCAGCTCCTAGTGGCTTCCGCTCGTCCTCACTCACTCAGCTTTTATAGCTGCCTTGGAGCTCTTTATGACTTTATACGCTCCCCGGTAGCGTTAATCAGCGTTTAATTGGCGCGGCAGTTGCTGGGTTGTGAAGGTGGGTCCCTGGTGGAGCATCAACCTTTTTGGCACCAAGCTCTTCCAGCAATCGCCACGCGGGCGCCCAGCGTTGGCCACGGCCGAGCAGAGGAGGGGACGCTGGTAACGCTTCCGCCGTTCCTGCTTTGTGCCCAACAGCAGGAATTCTGTTGGTGGTGTTGGGGGCTGAGGAGTGGCTTCTGCGTGGCCTCCCAAGCCGCTTTCTGTAGCGTGCGAGCAAGTGGTCAGCCTTGGGGTGAGCAGCTGTGTGTGTCGGGGAGCCCTCCGTTCGCCGTGTGTCCTACTTGCTGCGGGTCTGCCAAGGCAGAACAAGGGGTCTGAGACCCAGCCAGGGGATCTGCTTTTTCTAGGCTCCCCCCAAAAAGGAACAGCCCTGCCTGTGATTTGCTCATCTCTTCCTGGCCTGCCGCTTGCGCGTAAATAAGCGGCGCATCCAGCGTGCGCGGCTGTGCATCTCCTCTCAGCGAGCACCCAGGATGAGGAGCAAGGGCTCGGGACAAAGCTTGGTTTGAAGGAGGAGCAATACTACAGGGGAAAAAAAATTACAGATGCCCAGTGCATTAATCTGCCTTATGCAAAAGTCAACAAGTCCTCTTCTCTAAGGGATGTTTGTGCCTTGCTGCGGGGGAATATCCCCTAAACCCCATCTGCCCTCTGCAGGGACAAGCCCCTGCTGCCGCGGGGTCCCTGATGCTCGCACCCACCCACTCGGTGTTAGAAATAAAAGAGGATTTCTCTTCTTTTTCTCCCCCCAAGGCCAACACCTCGCCTTCCCCGCTGTGGCTCTCTGGGTGACGGTGGGACTCGCCGTCTGCGTCGTGGTGCTGCTCGCCATCCTGGCTTACATCTGCCAGAAGAAAATCCGCCAGAGCTGCGAGGAAGAGGAGGAAAATGCAGGTAAAGCATCCCCTGTCCCATCAGGGTGTGCACCCTGCGGTGGGTGGTGGACGGGGGACGCTTTGACCTGCATGGGTTTGCCTTGCTGGTAGCATCTTTAAAAGACAGATGCTGGCTGTGTGCATCTATCCAGGCGGCTCTTTCCTTCTTTTGCACATAAATGAGCGCTTTCCTCTGGTTTTCTTTCCTCCCGGCACATTTTCACCTTTCTGCACTGCCCTTTCTCCATCTTTCTCCCCATCCTCCTGCTCTCCTCCGTGCGCCTGATGCCCTGGCAGGACGTCATGCGGGGAGCATCTCCTCCGAGAAGATGCCTCCAGCGTTTGCCGCCACGGAAATGTCGAGCGTGTTGACGCACGGAAGTAGCATGAGACAGAGATGCTCCGTGCTCGCCCTTGCTCTCCCTTTATCCTTGCATGCTTTGTTTTGAAAAAAATTAATGAAAGCCGTGCTGCTGTCTCCTGGGAAGCACTCTGAAATGCCCCCTTTGAAAAACATTTCTGCGCCAACTGCTGTTTTCCTCATTCCTCTCCTCCTTTTTGTTTCCTCTTATTACAGAGCGGTGTTTGCGTGGAAAGAGGGGCTTTGTTCCTTTAAAAAAAAAAAAGCTGTTGTGCTCCGAAAATGGCTGCAGAAGCAGCTTTGCTGGCGTTCCCCGCTTGTTTTCTCCCTGGCTCCGGGGCTGATGCGTTTGCATTGCCAAAGCCTTGCCCTGACAGCGTTGTGCTGCGCAAACCACAGCCGCCCCGGGCTTTGCTCCGCTCCCTGCCTGCCATGGATTTATTCATTATTATGTTTTTGTTATGCAATGCATATCTTTTTCCCTTTGTAACACGAACCCCGGTGAGTTTTCCCTTTTGCTGGGGGATTCGAAGTGCCGGACAGCTCGGCTGTGGCCCTGAGCCAGCTGACCTCAGTCCTTTAGCATCAGGACAGCGCTCCCAGCCTGCGACGTTTTCTCCCTGACCCTTAGCAGCAGCCTTTGCTTTTAGTAATAACCACGCAGGACCCTTTGTGGGAGCTGCAGGAAGCAGGAGCAGCAATTTTTGCTGGTCTTTCTGGCCGGGAACAGCATCACAGGGATTCAGAGCATCCCACCGACGGGGCTGTCCCGGCGGCATTGCGGGAGCCACCGTCTCCTAAACCCCTGGCTCCAGATGGCAGCCGTGCTATAAATAGGGAGCCGAGCAGCCGTGCTGCGTTGTGCCGAGCTGTGGGGGTCACGCACAGCCCGGGAAATGCCCCCCCGTGGGGTGCCAGGGCTCGGCACGGGGCTGGAGGAGGGGTGCTGGCTGCAGGGGGGTACCGCTCGCCTCCTCCCCAGCCATCGCCAGTGTCTCGGCAGAGCCCGGGATGCGCAGCCGGGGATGGAGGCACATCCACCGGACCCGTGGGTTTTGGGGGGAGGTCCGAGGATGCTTCACGCTCTCCCGGTTGCTGTTTTGCAGGGGCGGAGGAGCAGGACGAGGAGGGGGAAGAACCCAAGACAGGTGGGTGCTGTCTCGTGGCTGCGGGTCTGTTCCCAGTGCTCCCAGTACCGCGCCGAGAAGGGGACAGGGGGACAGCCGCCTTAAATCCCTCCACCTCCCTACTAACGCGCTCTGATCAAAGGAAGGAGGGGGTCTCGGGCTGGTCTGTGCAAGCTGACCACGTGCTGGTGTTGCTTTTTGCAGCTCTGCAGCCGCTGAAGAGCACAGAAGACAAAGCAGGTGAGCGCGTCCGCTGGGCGTCCTTGTCCCCTGCTCCAGGAACCCGCTGGAGGGGACGCGAGCTGGCTCGATGCCACAGAAACCATTCCTCCACAAACCGATCAGCTTGGGACGAAGGTTTTTTATCTAAGTATCTATTGCTGCTCCGTCATCCATCACTTTTTTTTTTCCAATTTGCTGTAGAACGATCAAATTTCCCCCAGATTGATTCTATCAAGCAGCCTGCACTCTGGTTCGGGCTGCTCTGACTGATGCTTGTATTTCCCAGCTGGGGATGAAGTGATGCGACTGACGGCTTTGACACGCTGTTTGCTCATCTGTAAGATGCTTCTGAGAAAGTTTTGTCTCCTGTGCGGGTTTTCCTTGCACATTTTGGAGTGTTTTGGGGCTGAGGCACATTGAGGCATCCTGATCTTTGCACCCAGAGCTTTATTTAGTCTTCAGGGTGCTGGGAGAAAGGCTGGACCGTGAGAAATAGAGGGGAGCAGCGCAGGGTCTCATCCCCAGCTTTCCCTTCTGCTCTAGCCTGTTGTGAGCACGGCCTTGTCCACGTCATTGCCAGGACTTTGGGTCTCCCCAGGTGTGGGTGACCACTTTCAACGTGTACCTGTGGGTTGTTGTTATTCGTATTTGAGATTTTATTGCCAATTTTCATTTCTTCTCCCTTTTTGTTCCGCTCCCCCCTGCAGGTAACGAGCAAGAAATTGATTGACGCGAGCTGGGACAGCTCCAGGCAGCAAGCACCCCGTGCCCCGCACCAGCCCAGCCATCCCCTGCGGTGACAAATCCAGGACACCCCGGAGGGACAGGGACACCCTGACCTGCTGCTGCCGCCGCTGCTCCAGGGGCCGTCCCCCTCCTCCCGCGCCAGCCGTATTTTCGGGGCACCCCGGGGCTGGAGAGAGGCTGTGCCTCCCTTTATCCCCAGTGAGCCCCCAAAGCCACAGCCCGAGGCACCCAGTGCACTGTGTCCGTCTGTCCATCCCTGTCCATAGGGAGTGCTGGGCTGAGCCTCCAGGGTGAGCATCGCTCCAGAGAGACATTAGGACGATTATTTTTTTCACGTTGCACCACTGCAGTTCCAACTGGACTTTTATTCTTGCCTTAAATGCGTGGTTACCCCATGCCTCAAATGAACCCCGAGGATTTTTCCGGGGGGGGTCCTTCTCCTTGCCCTGACCCTGCAGCCGGAGGCAGGGCTCAGGGAATAACTAGGGCTGTGCTGCATGATGCCTTTGCTTTATTTTGGAGGGGTTGGACGGCGGTGGGTGGCAGAAGCAGGGGATTTTAGCAAGGGGCAAGCGGTTAATGCCACCCCCAGCACATGGGTTCAGCCCAGGGATGTTGGAAAAAAACACCAAATGTAGTTTTTAAGGGAAAAAACCCACCAAATGTAGTTTTTAAGAGATGTTTGCGCATCCATGGGGTATGCAACAGGTACCCATCTCCAGCTGGACCAATGTGCCTATTGCCTAATTAAATATTAAACAGTAACTCGTAGGCACACGGGGGATGCGCTAAAGCCCTGCGAAGCCCCTTAGCATCCACGGCGCCCTGAGTGTTTGCAGTGGAAATAACGCTCGTTTAACGCGTTCCGGGTAAAAGCACCCGCAGGGATGGCTGCGGGAAGGGGCACCCTGACACCAAGCCTGGGTAATGCCGGGGGAACCTCTTGGTTTTTGAACGCAGGCTAAGAAATGGGTTTGCTCGTGGCGTGTCCCTGGGTCCAGCGCTGGGGCTTCTGTTGGTTGTCGCTGTTATTTAAAATCCAGAATCTGGAGGGTTTTGTGCCTTGACAAATAAACTCGTGGGTCGTTTTGGATGATGGTTTCTGGGCTCGAGGGTGCAGCTATCCCTCCTACTGTATTTTTGGAGGTGGCTGAAGGCTGAGTGTTACTAGAAGAGAAGGAGGAGGCGAGGATGAACTCAGGTTGTTTCCCACCTTAAAGCCCCCTTTCCTTCCCCGATCGCTGACGGCTCACGCCGTTTCTAGCGTCGCTAGAGGAGATGAGAGCTGATTTTGGTGGCAGAGGAGGTCTAAGGGACAAAGGACACCGATCTGTAGGAGAACAGGCTTCAGTAGTGCCCCTGCTCACAGGACAAGCTGCTTCGTGCCATGCATTACATTTTTGGGTCGATTTTCTGAGTTCCTCAGCGCAGCAAGAGGAAACCCCTGATGTCCGTCCCCATCCGTGATGTGTTCCCGGGGTGTTGGGTGGCCTGGGCTGGCCCTGCAAGACCTGCACGGTGCTTGTGGCCTTGATGGACTTCTTTACGGATGCTCAAATTAGCACGTGCATGCATTTTTTTGGACGTCACCTTTGCTTTGGTTCTGTCCCTTGATTTTCTGCTGCCACCGTGGCATCATCCATCACCGGGTGATGAGACCTGATAGCTCCTCTTTATTTTAATACCTGGAGCAGCAGAAGAAAGTGCAAAATCCCAAAGGGGCCATCGTCGTCCTTGAAATACCTGCGAAATGGGGGCTGCTGTTTAATCCCATCCATCAGTGGGGTGTGATCAGGAGGGGAGAGGCTGCTGCCAGGGGAAGGGGTCTTCTTCAACCCGTCGCAGCCGGCGAGGATTATTTTTAGCTGTCCTTCCTGGGCGTGCAGCCAGGCACTGCATTTTAATAGAAAAATATTTCTAAAAGCGAGACAAGTTAAAGCGTGCCGGTATCAAGCTCGTATTAGGGAGGGGATGGATGGTTATTTCATTTAGGGGCCGTGATGTACAGCCTGAATTAAGCACGAGTGCAATTTTTAACGAGGTGCCAGGAGGTGCCATTAATATTAGTTAGCACTCAGATGCCGGGTTGGGGGAATAAAGCCATTAACCCTCCCTGCCCAGCACTGATGGGCGGTGGGATGAGTCGTCCTGAAGCTCAGGATCTTCACAGTCTTTTAAGATCCTGAGATGTCTCCACCGGCTCTGGTACGTGTGGTCCCACCACCGCCGGCTTCTTCCATGGATCTAATTGCAGAGGGGGGATGATAACAGAGATGCTGCTCCTTGTTACCGCCTTCTGGCCGGATGATGGGTGTTCCGATGTGGGTTAATGGGGTGGGATGCGTGGTGCTCATCATCATGAGATGACCCTGGGGGGCTTGGACTAGATGGTCTCCAGAGGTGATTTCCAGCATCAGCTGTTCCGTAATTCCCCATGTGAGCGGCTGCACAGAGAGGAAAGGGGATGTTTTAGGACACCCACGTGCCATAATACAAGCACACTTGCTTCTTGTTCCCCTAAAAACCTGCTCAGCTCCTGGGTCTCTGCCCCAGGAGCCCGCACTTTCCTCCCTGCCGAAGGTGAGGAGCAAAGCCCCAAAGCCAAGGATGCAAGCTCATAGTAGGCAGAGGGAAGCAGAGTTTTTTTTTTTTCAAATTACTTTCTACCTCTGCTTGCAGCTTCTCCTGGGAAGCAGCATCCGGAAAAGATTTAAACAATCTGAAATCCAGGATGCTTGTTACCTGGTGCTTCCCATTTTCCTGCAAGCACCTGAATGAAACGCTCCCTTCTGGCATAGAAGAGGACGTTTCATCCCATCTGAAGTGGCCTTGTGCTTTCTGAGCCCGCTCGCATCGTACGACTGCTTTTTGTTTCTTGTCCCTTTTGTTCTCCTCCCAAAGAGAAGCTCTGCTCAGGAAATGAATTTGCTTTCCACGGAAGTTGGAGCCAACTCAAAGCCATCGTCCTCCACCTGCTCCAAAAAACATACCTGTGCACTCACGAGCGTCTTTTCAGGCAGAAAAAGGCTTTGAAAAACTCATGCCTGGTACCTAAAACCTTTTGACAGGGCTTGACAAGTGGTATTTTCAAAATGGTGGTATTTGAAAGTGCAGTCGGTATTTTCAGAGCCAGTTTCTCTCTCCTGAGACCCATTTTTTGGAGCCGAGTCCCGGACGGGTTATTCCTTGCTGCCACAGCACATCTGGTCCCGATATGTCGGAGTTAACCGAGGAATTGAGAGATGTTTTAATTACAGACTTGGCTATCCAGCCTGATTTGTCACGGGCAGCTTGAGCAATTTATCCATCAGCAGTTATACGCGATCTGAAGCAGAAGGAAAGCGCAGGGAGTGTTTATCTCGGTGACTCAGAAGGAGGTTTGAAATGAAACAGTGGAATTTCTTAAAAGCCCCTACCCGGCATTAAGATGTTGTCTCTGGCCAGGGAAGTGAATGAGCGCTACCATTCTCAAGCTCCAAGTAAATCCGTCCCATTTTCCCACGTTTGCCGCCGAGCGGGGCTCGTTTCTCCTTGGGCTGGAGCGGGGCGAGGCAAGGCGCTAGCAGGGTGGTTCGGGTGCCATTTCAGTGCCGTTTACTGACTGTGAACCAAACCCCTTGAGGATGCTCTCGCAAGCAGAATCTGAGCTGCAGATGGGGCGATAGCATCATTTTCTCAGGGCGGGAGGCGAAGAGAGGTTGTTGTTGCTCGATGAGCCTTGGAGAAGCACGTGCTGTCTCAGGTAAGTAGAAGTTGCTTAAGCGTTGCCAGATAAGTATTCAATTCCCCGATTAATACAGTATTTAACACTCCAGTGAAAAAAGCACCCTGGCAAACGGATGAGCCATCGAGAGAAGAAGTGCTGATGGTGCAGTCCTTTTCCATGCATGAAAAAATTTTCCAGTCTCAGGGAAAACGCAGGTGCCGATGCTCCTCGGCTCTCTGGCACGCGGCTATGCCGGACCCCCCCATCCCTCCCTGCCCGGGTCTGTCCCCAGGGATGAACGGGATGGGTGCTGCCCACCCAACCGTTGGCTTTTCCCTTCTCGTGTGGTCCACCCTTAGCACCGTTTGCTCTGAGCTCTTCCTAGCCCTGGCAAGGACAGCGCACGGATGCAAAGAGAAAGGAGATGTCCCCTGGTGTCCTTCATCACCGGAGGAAACCTGCAGCCGCAGACGGAAAGGGCTATTCCTTCAGAGCTATTAAATGCAGATCGCGGTGATGGATGCTGCGGGGAGGTGGTGGATGTGATTTTTTTTTCTTTTTTTTTTTGGCCGCCTATTGATCTCAAGCTGCTTACGCACCCAAATGAGAATAAAAACTTCCCACCCATCAGATTCAGCCTTTCCCACCCCTGCAGGAACTGGCAATGTTTAAGGACCATCAATCTCCTGTACACCAAGCGAGCACAGGGCATGAGCTGGGTTTGGAGATGACCCACCGCTTGCTGAATTAATAAAGAGAGCCTGAGCTGCCAGAGAGGTTTTTCTTGTTATATCATTTATTCATCACTCATAAAACTATCCACGCTTTGTGGAGACCACAGCAGATGTCTCATGCATGGGCCAGCAGGAAAGGGGGGTCCTGCTGGGATTTGGCTGCCTCCCGTGAGTGCACACAGTGTGTGTAACCCCAAACCCGTCCCGCAGATGGGGAAGAAGACGCTTCATCCAGCACATCCCATTTTTTTGGGCACGCTCCTATAGAAACGCCCCATGAATACAACCACTCATGTTAAAAAATCCCTCGTGGCTTGTTCAGCTGCAGGGCATCATCCCCGTGTCAAGGAGACCCCACCAGCAGCAGCTTTGCATGACCCCCAACCTCTCCATCCAGTGCAGCGATGTAGAGCCGTTAGTCATCCTACTGTACACACGAGCAGCTGTGCCAATTAGCATAATTAACGCATGAGGGCCAATTAATCTCTTGATTATGCCTGCCATTCACTTATCAGCTGCTATTATGGGAAGATCTGCTTTTGTACCTCTGCTTTCTATGCAAATAAGCCGGTTATGATGCCTTCATTACTCGATATACAATTACCCAGCGCAGATACCCGTGAAATCGAGTACGGACAGACTGCCAGCACACACGGGCCAGAGCCCAGGTGGATTTGGCAGCTAAAGGAGCTGTGAAAGTCCTCTCCATGTCTGAATGTGCCACCTCGAGTGGTGCTCCACATCTGGGGTTTTGGGGAATCTCTGATGCTGCTGATGCGCGGGAGACCAGAAATGTTTGTGGGAGCCTGGCCGAGCCCTTGGCACACTGGTGGCCAACACTGGCTCCGTCTCAGCTACAGTGAGAGGGACACGGGCACAGGCACAAGGGGTCTTGTGGCCACGGGGACATGCTGTGCGGCTGCTGGCCCTAGGTCCCATCTCGCTTCCATCCCGCTGGCACCTTCTCTTGCAACGTAGGTGGCAATGGGGATGCTCAGGAGGTCAGCAGGACCTGTGGTCCATGGAGATATGGTGGGACACAGCATGTCCCCTCTGCCCACTCTGGGTTAGCCCTGTGTCCACTTCCCCACCACAGTGACCTCCTCTTGTGTCCCTGAACTGAGGTGGCAACGGCTGATGCCACTCCGAACAGGCAAGAAAGGAACATGTGGGATAATGCTCTGGGGCAATTCCCAGGTGTGGGACTGGGGAATTGTCCCCCCTGACCCAAGAGGAGGGATGGTCCCAGCTGGGTCCCGTTGACCTGGGTCGTCCCTGGACGTTCCAAGGTTTGGGTGGAGGCCCCACCTGCAGCCCCCAGGTGCATCCCATCTGGTCTTCTGGGTGTGCTGGTATAAAAGGCACCTGAGCAGCATCTTCTGTATCTGCTGGTTTTGTCGGGGTCAGGATGGGGTCTGGGGGCAGCCTGGGTATTGCTCTGTTGTGCTGGGTGCTGGCTGAAGCAGCGTCTTATGGCCCCTGGGATTTCTCTCCAAGGGATTCAGGGGTCTTGAGGGTCCGAGGGGACTCTTCTTGGCGATGGCCCCAGGTGCCTTCCTTCTCCCAGCCCTCCCCGTGGGCGTGGGTGGACGTCTCCCAGCTCCAGGCTGCTGCCCCCCTGCACCCCGTGGCCGTGCAGTGCCAGGAGGCGCAGGTGGTGGTCACGGTGCACCGGGACCTCTTCGGCACCGGGCGCCCGGTCCGGGCTGCGGACCTGACCCTGGGCACGGCTGCTTGCCCAGCCACGGCCCAGAATGTTGCTGAGAACACGGTGACCTTTGTGGCTGGGCTGCACGAGTGCGGCAGCACCCTACAGGTGAGGTGGGATGCCAGGGTGAGGGGCTGCTCCGTCCTTGGTGATGCTGCTGCTTAGGTAGTAGACCTTCTGTGGGCTTTGATACCACCGGGGTGGTCAAACAGGAGTTATTTGGGACAGATAAGTAGCAATTTGCTGTCGTGCTGCCTAATTCTTCTTGGTAAATGGCTCAGGCCTAGAAATGACCTAGCAAAGGTGACGGCAGGGGTTGTGGTTGTGGTGAGGGGCTCACCTGCTCGCAGCAGCTCTCGCGTGAAGCGTGTTGTGATCGTTGCAGGGCTAGTTTTTGGAGGACAGATACTGTCCTTGAGTCCTGGGTGAGGTGCCCATTCAATGGCAAGCAAGGCCTGTAGTGTTTTTCTTCTCTCACATCAAGAGACAGAAGAGCTGGTGTATCTCAGTTCAGCTGGGAGGAAGGAGGCTTCAGACCTCTTGTCCTACAGCTCCTGCCTGATGTGGGCGCTTGCTGGAGTGGCAGCCCTCGAGACTGACTCTTGTGGGCCCGGCACGCTTGTTCTTAGGTGCTGGGACGCCAACGCGAATCTTTGTGGCATGCTATATGTGCTAGATTGGGGAATGCAGGGGACTTGCCGTGTCTCTACGGCTGGTGGACTTGCACGGTGGAGCAGTCAGTGCTGTGCATCTGGCAGTGCTGAGGCTTTGGTTGACTTCTGTTTCACTGACTTACCAGCTCTCTTGAATGTCCCTTCCAGATGAGCCCGGACTCCTTGATCTACAAAACAAGTTTGTTCTACAAACCCACTCCTACTGGCAACATGGTCATTGTAAGGACCAACCCAGCTGTGGTTCCTATTGAGTGCCACTATCCCAGGTGAGCCACCGGGGCAGTCTCTGCTTTTAGGGAGCTAGGGGGATGGTGGCATCTCTGCTAACGCACCTCTCTGCGTTTAGGAAGAGCAATGTGAGCAGCAATGCCGTCCGGCCCACGTGGGCTCCCTTCCGCTCCACTCTGTCGGTGGAAGAGAAGCTGGTGTTCTCCCTGCGCCTCATGGACGGTGGGTGCGGTGCCGGCAGCCCCGTTTCCCTCTGACGCCGGCTCTTGGCCATGAATGCCAAGAGCCCAAACAGGGTTAGGATCTGGGCTAAAACCAAGCCCTACAGAAGGGACACATGGGGTTGCTGGCCAGTTAAGAGGTCCCATGTGCAAGGGAGGGCAACATGCTGTTCTCCAAAGCAACCCATAGCCTTGGATGTGCCTTCCAGATGACTGGAGCACCGAGAGACTCTCCAATGGCTTCCAGCTGGGGGAAAGCCTGCACCTCCAGGCTGATGTCGTGTCTGGGGACCACGTACCTCTGAGGCTCTTTGTGGATGACTGTGTGGCTACTCTGAGTCCAGACCGGAGCTCCTCTCCCCGCTATGCCTTGATTGACCTCAGTGGGTAAGAGGGGCAGCGTGGTCTGGGTGACACTGTCGTAGCTGGCTGGGATGTCCCTGACTTCTGACCCTTGTCCAGGTGCTTGGTGGATGGGAGAGCAGATGACACCACTTCAGCCTTCATAGCTCCACGGCCAAGGCCGGAAACACTGCAGTTCATGGTTGATGCGTTCAAGTTTGCAGGAGATGACAGAAACTTGGTGAGATGTGGTGGCTACCCCACCTGTCCCTGCCTGTTCAGAAGCAGCGCTGTTCTGCGTGAATAAACTCGGTCCAACCTGGGGATGTTGGCTTGATTTCCCTTCCAGATCTACATCACCTGCCACCTGAAGGTCTCCCCGGCTGACCAAGCCCCAAATCCATTGAACAAGGCCTGTTCCTTCAACAAAGCCAGCAGCCTGTGAGTAGCTGGTGGACACAGGGAGGGGACCAGCCTGGAGGAGAGGGCTCACAGGTGATTCTGTTTCAGCTGGGCTCCTGTGGAGGGTACTGGAGACATCTGCAGCTGCTGTGAGACTGGCAACTGTCCACTGTATGGAGGATACTCCTGGAGAACTAACCCTCTGGCCAGGTGGCCGGGGAGGCGCTTGAAGAGAGACATCCCTTCCAGGCAAGGTAGGGCTCAGTGTGCCCAAAACATAGCCCCAAGTCTTGTTGACCTTCCAGGTTGGGATGGCTGAGATGCTGGAAGGTCTTTAGCAAATACATCGCATCTCAAGGACGAGCTTGGCTCTTCTCTGTCCTTGGGCAAGTAACTGTGTCCTTACATATAAAGCTGCTGGAAACCTGCTCTTGCAAGGACCACCTTCCTGTAAGCCCTGAAATCCGACCTGATCAGGAATTACCTCTCCTGTGAACTCATTCACACCCATCTCTTCCTAGATGGGTCCTCAAGGAGAGCAGAGGCTGAGATCTCAGTTGGACCATTATTAATCCTTGATCCAGCTCAGGGATTATGGAGTTCCTCAGGACGTCTTGTGCCAGCAGGGAAGACACCACAGGGTACGTCTCTTGTGTGTGGCCTTGCCTTCATGTCTCCATTGAAGGTGTCTCCCGGTTGGCCTAGGCGTGAATTCCCCCATGATTTGATGCCTAGACAGACCCTCTTGCATGTTTGCCAAAAAAAACAGTTTGGGGGACTTTTTTCCCAAAACTGACTGCAAGTTCTGCCACTGACAGATGGTGGAAAGCTGTTAAATGCATACTAAGGGGACTTCTGTCTCTTCCAGGTGCTGCTGAGGGACTTCCTACGCTGGTCCAAGTTGCAATGCTCGCAGCAGCTGCTGTGCTGTGCTTAACTGCCCTTGGAATATTTCTTGCGTGCCGAAAATGCGGTTGCCCTCCTGGAGCATCACTGTAACTCCCTGTCTCTAATAAAGAGAAATGTTTCTGCCCTCCCTTTGCCTCCTCAGTGGGGAGGAGGGACAGCCACCGGCCTTTGTTCTGGTCTGCTCTGATGGGGTGGCAGCTGAGGCTGTACTCAGGCGTCAGGTCCTGGTGTGGCCACGAGCTTTTGGGAAGCCACTGCTGAACCCATGGTGGGATCAGGCATGGAGAGCCGCTCCTCCTGCGGAGGGGCACTTTGTATCTCTAAGAACCGTGGGCTGGGGATGCTCTCAGGTGGCCTTCCCAAATGTCCGGGCTCCCTGTACGGCGTGTGCTTGGTGCGAGATGCTGCGCCTGACAGCAAGGAGTCCAGAATGCTGGCTGCACGCAAGGTACGGCTCCTGTTTTCAGGCACTCAAGGAGAGCAGTGATGCTCCTAACAGATCCTCCATGGATTCCTAACTCTGGAAGTCCTGTTTGCTCCTCCTCCTTAGCAGGGGTGATACTGGAGGACACAGCAGCCTTGTGTTGGGCTTGTTGAGGGTGTGAGCAGCCTGGCTGAGGAGGTCCAAGCTCTTGGGCTGCAATCCCCCAGCCACTGGGCTGCAATCTAGTGCTGCTGATTCTCCTCGCAACACTCGAAGCCCGAGCAGGGCTACATCTCTGCCGATGATCCCTCCCTAACACCCTCGTGCAGCCTCTCTTGTCAGGGGAATGGTCCTGTTTGCATGGAGGAATTGGCTTGGTGCTTGTGCTGTGCAGGGTGAGAAGAAGGAACCCCATCCCCAGGCGAGCTCGATTTGAAAGCCTCAGGATGCTGTGCTTAGGGGAAACGTTTGCTAGTTCTGGTTTTCAATGCTGCGATGCTTGGGGCAGACCAAGGGGTTATTGATGGTCCTCCCGAGGGCTTGGAGGCTGGCCGTGTCCTCCACAGGCGGTCCTCTTCTAGCCACTCATCTTTCTTGAGGCTCCTCATCTGCACAAACCGCTTGCTTCCCATCCTCTAAGGAAATCTGCCACCTGCTGCCCTTGTCCCTGCTGTCTTGTGCCGCAGGGTTTTTCCTGCGACCTGCTGCTCCTCTGGGTGTCGCGTCTTCCCTGCAGGCTCCGCTCTTTGCAGATGAGCACGGTTCCACGCTGGGCAAGTGCTGCCAGCTCCACCTCCCTTCCTGACCCACGAGGTGCTTAACCACAGAGCTTGGCTTGTTGGTTTTTCTCGATTCTTGATGCAGGCTGTGGACTCACAGCATCCTCCAGTGTAGGCTCTAGGGTAGCCGTCAGCAGAGGACTTACCGCTCTTCTAAGGGCTTCAGCATCCAGGCTAGGAAATGGAGAGAAAATCTAGCCAGCTTCTGGACACTTCAGCGTGAATGTCCTCTCTTGCTATGGTGCAAATCCGCGGTGCTCTGCCTGGTAAAAATGGGCACAGGGAGCACGTGAGGGGCACCTGGGCTGGTGCTGGTGGTGATACTGGTAGCAGAGGGGGCTGAGCACGGCAAGCAGGGAGCGGAGGCTGACTTGGGGCTCTGAGCCCCGTTGCACCCACCTGGGCTCAGGTGTTCTTTCAAGGCCTGCCTGCAGCAGGAAAGACTCTGCCTGGAGCACATCAGCTTCCAGCACGTCCCCTTCTCCTGCCAACTCCTTTCTGAGCAATCTATTGCAGCTCGGAGCAGCCGGCTCCCACCTTGCTAGCCAGGCCCTGTGTATTTCTTTTCTTTCTTCTTTTTTTTTTGCTTTTTGACTTAACACAGGTATTAATTCTCTATCATTCCAAAACCACTTTTCCCCCAATTTACCAGGGAGAGGAAATGCGTTCCCAGAGTGTAGGAGAGCAGGCTGTCCCCGTGTGGTTTCTATTCCCTAACCAGCAAGCTGGGCTCTAAGAAGCAAGGCGCACTCTAAATAACTTCTTCCTTCCTACCTTATCCTTGATTAGCATAAGACCCAGAGATTGCCTTCTAATGTGATTAATTGCAGTGTAAATCCCTTTGCATCGGAATTTTTCCCCCCGTGAAGAGTGTGCATCTCTGTTAAGATGCTGTCTCCCTGCTGGAGGGGGAGGCAGGAGATGTGATGCCTCTGCTCTGCTTGGGTGGCTGGGAGAGAGGAAAGCAAAAGGTTTGTGGGGTGTGGGGCTAAGCAGGGATGCTGCTCGGGCTTCCTTCGGGCTGCGAAACTCGGAGGAGAAGGGCTGGGTGGAGAAACAGCTCCCAAAAACCCAGTCCTGAGCTATGGCTCTCTAAGCTGGCACGGCTGTAGGTGGATTAAGGAGCTGAAGAGGCAGGGATGGCTCCTGGGGGCTGCTGGAGGCTTTATCCAGCGAAGGGACCAGGCAGGAATTTGCCGCTGGATGCTCTTGAGATATGGGCAGTGCTAGGTGCTGCTCTCCTGTCTCCAGAGGCACCGAGACCTCTTGGTGGAGCCACGTTGCCGTTGGGCTGTAGGACGCAGGGAAGATGGAGCGAGCTTGAGAAACCCTCGGCTGGGACCAGCAGGAGAACCACCCACGGCTGGAGCTGCTCCGCTGGCGATGCCCAACCTGCTTGTGAACACCAAGTCTCGCCCCAGGCCTGTGTTTGCTGCTTCTGGACTTCATTAGCATTCATTTCCCTCGCACACACGAGCACCTGAGTAAAGACTTAATTAGAAAGCTGCAGATGTTGGCAGAACAATCAATTTGTGGGAATTAATAATGGGAGGGAGGCTGCGGGGCAGTTACTCACCGGTGTCTCCCACTTGCTCTAAGAGCCACGCTGTATGGAGATGTCGGTGATAGGCTGTAAGAGGCCTTCAAGGCAATTAATTAAAAGAAAAAAATTACTACATGAGAGAACATCAGGTAGTACGTGGATTTAAGAGTAAGAAATGAGCTGCTGCCTATGTTCGTTTGGAGATTCGCACCGTCCTGTGGAGGTGGTGCGAGTGTAAACGCCCATCTGGAGCAGCTGCTCCGAACCGTCCCTGTCTGGGCACGGACCACAGCGAGGGTAAAAATAATTAATTGAAGGCTTTTCCAAAAAGGAGACCTCACTTCTGCAGGCTTAGGGTGGGTCTGGGTGGATTTGGAGGTTGTGGTGCCTGGCTGTGCCCGCATGGGGTGGATTTTGGGGAGGCTGTGAGAGGGTCCAGCTGGCTGGAGATGCTCTTGGAGATGCAGCATCAACCAGAGGAAGGAAGAACAAGGGAAAGGAGGAAACGTTCATTTCAGCCGTTCTGTAATGTCTTGTCGCGGTACCCAGAGGCTTCGGGTTGTCAGGCGTCCTTCTCCGACCACGGCACGTGCCTATCCTCCGCCTTGCGGGGCTGCGCTTTATTTTTAAGCACGGATATTTGACGCAGTGAGATTGGAGGAAAAAAAAAAACAAAACGATTTTGGAGGAACAAGCTTCCCCTACCGTCCGCGAGCTGCCCGCCTCGCAATTTATTCTTCTGCCTTTATTTCTCAAGTCGTGCTAGGCTGAGGAGGAGACACGAGCCGTGTCCCTTCTCAGCCCTCTGCCTCCACGCAGGGCTGTGCGCCCTCTAAGAGGATGCGAAGCTTGGATGCCCGGATCTGTGCTTGAAGCACGCGCACGTTGGCAGCTCTGTAGCAGGGCTGGTTTCCCAAAGGCGTACATTATTAATGCTCTGCCTGCGCGCGTTCAAGTAAATTGCCGCACATTTTTTCCTTCTTTTCCCCTTTCCGCGGTGATTAGCAAAGCGGAGCGTTAGTCTGAATCTTTGCAAAGGTGAAGTTGAGTCGTTTGTTGTAAATAATACCCGTTTTCCCCGCATAGACCTGGAGAAGGAGAGGAAAATCAAAGTTCCCGATATCTCTTGCGGGTATTCGTTACCATCGGAGAGACAACAGCGTTTCCCCAGGGAGCTGGAGTTAATTCAATTCTCTTGTTGTCGCTGCCTTAAAAAAAATGCACCGTGGTGGAAATGGATGTGAAGGAGCAAAAGCCATTTGAAAACACCCCTGGTAAATTAAAGTTTTGCCGTATTTGCTGAGATAATTTAGTGTAATTCCCCGCTAATGAATTAATGCACCACTTCTTGTTCATTATAGCTTTCCTAATTTGACTGGCGCTGGAAGTGCTGTCTGACTTCATTACCAGCAAATATTAACGTAATCAAATGGGTTTGGTGGAGCCGAGCATCCGCGTGGGTGTCCCCTGCACCTCCTCCTGGGTCTGCGAGCGGTGTGACCCAAAATCAGCGCGGATGAACCCGAGCTTCTTTGGCTGCTTTGAAACCCAGCGGGTGGCTGAAACCAGGGCTGGGGGTAGGGAGGAGGAGGAGGAGGAGGAAGAAGACCAGGGATGCTGCCCATCCATGAGGCTTCACAGGCGCCCATTGGGCTTTAGGTGCACGGTGCCACCTCCTGGTGGCCACGGCCAAGGACCGTGGGGTTGCCCGCTCCCTGATGGACCGTGTCGCCGCAGGATGGATGTCCGGGGGGGGAAAAGAGAAGCCTAAAAATACGGTCGCTGCACTAAAAGCATCACCAGCTGTCGGCGGAGCGAGGGGAGCCCGCCCGCTCTCACCACAGCCCAGCTTTGAACCACTGGCTTGCTCGTTAATAAATGCTTTGTAGGAAATGTAGGGACAGGATCGGCTCTTCCCAAACCCTCCTCCTCCATCCAAGCAGCTCCATGCATAATTTAAGCTCCGCGTTGCTTGCACGAAGCAATCATCTCCTCTCGGGCTAAAAGGGGATGGAGAGGGAGAGCTTTCTTTTTTTTCAAGCCTCTTTTTGTTGTTTTCTCCCAAAAGCGTTCCCTAAGTGCTGTGCGAAGAGGTTTTCCCATGGTTATTTTCCCACCCACTGGAGCGTGAAATCTAGTGGTGACCACGGGTAACGTCCCAGGACATCGCATGAGCCACATCCATCGTTTGAAGCCGTAGGAGCTAGTTAAAAATTCACATTTTAATGCAAAGCTGAGATTGGGATGTGTCCCACCACCTGTGTAGGAAGTTATGAGGTCCTGACACCCCAGGACTTTGGCCACGGACTTTGCTGAATGCAAAATCCCTCCTGGCTCATGTGGCTGTGGGGACACAGCTCCACTTGTCCCCGAGGCCACGGCGTCAAAGCCAACAGCTTTGATTTTCCCTGATTATTCTTTTTTTTTTTCCTTCCAAGAGCCACAACATTTTAATTATTTATTCGGAGCGTGATTAATGTTTTGTCTGACGTTGTTCTGCCAGGGGAGCCCCGGTACATTTTGGTTTAGCGAGAGCTAATTAAGAAGCCCCATCAAGCATGTCATCCCTTGTCTTACAAGCACCTCCAGGGCTGCTCCGGCGCGGCTGCGTTTCTGCAGGCTCGGCCACATCCAGCGGCCACCGCCAGAGCCCTGGGGGGACGGATGGGTCCCAGAGCTCTGCTGGGGGGGTCCCCAGCAGCTGTCCCCATCCGGGGGGGTTGTGCTGGGTTGTTTCCAGCTTCCCAATGGAGGGGATTTGGTGCTTTGAGCAATTTGTCCCCCTTCTCCTGTTCCCAAGGGTGAGTGTAGGAGGCTGGCTTGGCTGCCCTGAAAGCGGGTGCTGCCCACCTCGTCCACGCAGCCCATGTCCCGTGGTGGAGACACGACCCAGACAGCTGCTGCTACCTACGGCGCACGGAGGCTAAGCGGCATTTTTGGCCTCAAATCCACCCTTTCCGGCTGTATTTGCCGCAAAGCATCCCCCCACCATGCCGCCAGCGGGGACGAAGCAGGGGGGAGATGGCAACCACAGAGGTGCCGTGACGCAGGGCCGCCACTGCGTCCACGCTTGGCACTGGTCCCCGCGCCCCGGCAGCGTGCAGGAGGAAGGGAGGACGAGGACGGAGCCAGCACCTGCGTGGGGCACGGTGGCACACGCGTGTGCGTGGGCACCCGCTGCCACCCAGTGGTGGGAGAGCACCCAGGCGTCGCGCAGCACGATGCATTTCTGGCGTAATAAACACACACGTTACTCACTGGTGCAGCGGGGGCCGCATCCAGGTCGAGCCCAGCCACAGCCACCAGAGGACCAGACCCAAACGCTCTCGATCCCAGCCCGGGAGGGATAACGGGGCGCAGGCTGAAGCGGTGGGATGTGTCTCGACGGTGAAAACAGCCCCAAACCCATCCTGATGTGCAGCCACGTGGCTTTGCTGGCTGCTTGCAGGGCCCGGGGTGACACGGGAGGAGTGGTGGCAGCGGGGTTTGGTGGGCTGGAGCTGGCGGTGGAGCTGCCGGCACAGCACGGCTCAGCCACCGCAGTTGGGCAGGGGACACAGCTGTGGCACGGTGGCCTCCACCCAAGGTCTGTCCTCCCATGGGGACACTAATGGTCGTGAGCAGCCCCAGCTGGGACCCCCACTCCCAACTGCTGGTGGCCATGGGAGCCCACTTAAGCTCAGCCTGGGGTTGGCAGTCCCTGCTTGAGCTGCAGGCTTGCTGGTCTCCAGCCATGTCCATGTCTACACCCACGTCCATGTCCATGCCCATGCCCATCTCCATGTTCACTTCCACGTGCATGTCTACATCCACATCCATGTCCACGTGCATGTCTACATCCATGTCCGTGCCCGTGCCCATGTCCATGTCTACAACCACGTCCATGTCCACATCCACGTCCATGTCCATGCCCCACTGATCCTGCCCACTTACTCCCACCGTCACTTGGACCTGCTTCATCCTCACCACCTTGCCTGACGCTCTGGGCTCTCCACTGCCACCAGCTGCCACCCGGTCCCCCTCGTCCCTCACTGGGAGTGGTGGGGTGGCTCCTTCCCACCTTCCCATCTGCAGCTTTCCTTCTCCCAGTGGAGCAGGCAGGATCTAGAGAGCCAGGCTTGGCTCATCCATCTCCGTCCCATCCGTACCAGGAGGGCTCAGTGATAACAACCCAGGGAGCGAGATAGGAACGATTTTGGGGGATGGAAGCTGTTGTGAGCAATCCATTTTCTTGCTGCAGGCGTTCTGCAAGGAGATAACCTCCACCAGCCGGTTATCCAGCTCCGGAGCACGCGGAGGCAAGTGGAAGCGTAGCTGGAGATAAGCAGAGCCGGGGAAGATGCGACCCCCCCCTTGCTGCACCGCAGAGCGAAGTCAGGCTGGGGAGGATGCAGCCGTGCTTTTGGGGATGATCCTGCCCCACAGCATCCTTTTTTTTTTTTGCCCATTGAGCAGAGCACCACAGGGCTGGATGGGTGAGGAGGAGGAGGTAAGAGCCTCAGCATCCCGAGGTGGAAACAGCTCCCGGCTGGCCCTGAAATCTGGAAGGAGAGCCTGAAGGCGAGCTGATCTCGCAGTGATAAAGAAGAAGCATCGCACGAGGCGCCGGTACATTACTTGCAGTAATTCAGCTGCGGAACAGCAAGGAACAAATAAGACGAGATGCTGTACATTAGCAGAGGCAGGAGGCATAGCCTCTGCCTTGCAAAACCAAAGCATTTGTCTTCCAGCTGCGGCCAGCACCCGGCCCCGAGCGATGTGCGGTCCCCGGGGGCCACCAAGGAAAATGGGGGCCACCGAGGCAAGGGGGGAGGTGGCTGGTGGCCCACGGGTTCCTCCAGCGCAAAGGGCACCTGGGTGTTTACAGGAGATGGGGCAGCCGAGAGCCTTGCAGCGTGTTTGGGATGCAGGTGTTGTCTGTGGGGAGCCTGGCTTCATTTTGCTTTTATTTTCCCCGACCTCCTCCCCAGGTAACCCATTTCTTTGCATTTTTTCCCCCAGGACGGTGCAAGCGAGAAACCTGCTTTGCTCACCATCCCCGACTGGAGGCAGCTGATTCAAATGCAAAGCTGAAATTCTGCTCTAAAACCCATCAAACAGTGCCAAACGCCGGCACGGTACCCGCCGGCGGGCGAGGAAAGGGCAAGAATTAGCAAAGCTGTCGCATCTCATCCCTGGGGCGCGGAGCAGCCGGAGCCGCCGTTCTGGGTCATGTCCTCGTTTTATTTGCTGATTGTTTCTTTATTGCTTCTGGAGGAAACACGAGCCCTTTGCCCCTTCCTCCGCCGGCTCTCATGAGATGCCGGGCTCTGTTTTGGGGCTTTCCTGAAGTTTTTTGGGGGTGCGAGAAAGGGTTGAGGATGGGGGACAGGGAGGGATGCCCCCATCCTGGCCTCCCCTGGGTGCTTTGGGCTGTTTTGGAGTCAATTTGAGCAGTTTTGGGTACGGGCTGATAAATATTAATTCATTACTCTTTGGGGTCCAGAGGAAGACGAGGTGTTCTCCCCGCATTGTTGGAGCTGTTGGAAATGTTGGCTTTCAACTGGATGCGCAGAAAGTCATTCAGGTACGAAAAAGAAGAATAAAAACATTGCACCAAGCAAAAGAAAGAGCCACCGCAGCCCTGTGGGAGCCAAAATTTCAGGTGACAGAGACAAATCCCATCTTGCCCACGTGCGAACGGGATGCCAAGTGGGATCGGGATGACTTTGGAGCCGGCACCTCCGCCGGTCCAGCTTCTCCTCCGAGCCTCTGCTGGGTGCTGGGGCAGCAGAAGGCTGCGTGCGTGCAGCTGCATCCCATTCGCTCTGCATTAAAAATCGAGGTGGTTTCAGCAGCTGGATCCCACCCCGACACGAGCGGGATATTGTCCCTGCGAGAGCAAAGCCCGTTCATTCAATGCCATTTATCACCGAGCAATCGTCACGAGTTCGGATGGCTCCTCCCTATTTCTATTCATAATAATTCCTGTCCTCGTCTTGAATTTCACCCCAAAAAACACCCAAGCAGGTCTCCGTGCTAAATAATAACAGCGGAACCCCTCTGGGGCTGGTTCTGGGCGTGCAGAGGAGCACGAGGACATCGCCTGCAGCTTGGGCTGCTCTGAATATTTGCCTCGTGCTCCTCCTGGCATCTTTCTCCAGAAGTTATTAGAGAACAAAGCTGTATCTATTAATCACACCTATACATCAGGGCCCGGCTCTAAAAAAAAAAGCTCATAAAGATAAATAACCAGCTGTTGACATGTGGAGTAATAGAGGGAGTGCAGAGGAGTTGTCCCATCCCGTGTCTCGCCGTGGCGGTGGCCGTGTGGATGTCCCTTCTCCGGCACATGGGCCAGAGAAGCCCCATCCCGTGGTGTCCCTATTTGCGAAAATAAATTTTCAGAAGTAAAATTTTCGCAAGGTCCCAGACCTGGGGACATGGGGAGATGCGGAGGGGAAAAAGTCCTAAAAACTGAAAAACAAAGCAAAACAGAACTAAAAATACCCTAAAAATGGGTCCCCGAAACCCATCGTTGCCATTCCTGGGGTTAACTCCCCCCAGAACTGTCTGCGCGTTCTCATTTTTGTTTTTTCCTGTCCTGTGCTCCCTGCCAATAAAAGCGCAGAGCGTCAGGCTATGATTTGGGGTGAATTTAGAGCACGTTGGATTTGGAGGTCCAGATGGCTTCATTTTTTTGAGAAAATCTGCGACCAGACTGCACCAGCTCCTCGTGTTTTCTAGCAAGTGCCTGTGGCAAACAGGGATGAAGCACCCCGGGGAGGGACATTTGCCCTCCCCAGCCCGGCCACCAACCCCCTGCGGTGTCCCCACGTCCCCAGGAGAGAGGCGTCCCTCTCTCGGTGCATATATACATAGGATATATATATGTTGTGGTTGGCGTTTCTCCATGACGAATGGTTTATTGAGCTGCGTCTTCTGTCCACAAGACAGTTTAAAATTCCCTGAGCCTCGAAAACGACGGGTAGGTAGTTGGACGTTTTTCTTCTCTGCCACCTTTTCATCTCGATTTTATTAGTAGTANCCCCAACCCTCGGCCACCCCCAACCCGGTCCGGAGCCGACGTCAGTTTTTCGTTTTGATTTTCTGCTTGGCTGGGATGTAAGGCAGCACCGTTTGGGTGCTTTTGTCGGCCACAGTCTGCGTGCTGCTGTTCCTCGTCAGCCGCCGGGGTGGTGGCCCTCCGTCGCCACCACCACCACCACCACCACCACCACCACCAGCACCAGCACCAGCACCACCGGCGGGATGCTTCGAGGTCGCCTTGCGGCCGGGCTCCTCGGCGCAATCCTCAGCCGGGGATGCTTCGTCGGCGCCGTCCCCATCGTCATCGCAGCACAGGGCATGGTAGAGCACCTTGTCACTGAAGCGGACCCGCTCCCGCGTGCCGGGCGTCCGGTGCTGGGGACCCTTGTGCTGGGGACCGAACGCCTCCTCGCTGGATGAGTCTGGGGTCCCCCCCCGGGGCCCGTTGGCGATGGGGACCCCGCCGTTCATCAGCCGGTAGTCGGGCTGGCGGCACGGCGGGGGCTGCGGCCTGGGGGGCTCGGGACCGTCCCCTTGGTCGGATGGGGTGGAGGCATCCAAGAAGGAGCAGAACTCCCAGCTGTCGGAGAGGATGTCGGCGGTGGCGAAGTCGAGGGGTCCCAGCTCGAACGCGCCCCCCCCTTTCTCGCTGCTGGAGGTGCTGCTGGCCGTCGCCGTCGTCCAGTCGTCCGGCTCCAGCTCGAACTCGAAGTCGGACGTCAGCCGGTCGATCTGGCTCACCACCTGCGGGCGGACGGACGGACGGACCGGCCCTTAGCAGGAGGAGGATGAAGCCCACCCCACGGCACGGTGCCTTTGGGGTGCTCGTGGTCCCCAAAGCCACAGCTGGGGGTCCCCCCGCTGCCTGCTGGGGACCCTCGACAAGCATCTGCTTTGGGCTGAGGCCACCCTCACCCCCACCCAATATTGGGGTCGGGGGATGCAAGCACCCCAAATCCCCACGCACGTGGCATCCCTTGGTCCCTCACACCCAGCCGTGAGGAGCCATCAGCGACCACCGCCTCCTTTGCCCCCCGGATTTCAGCTCCACAGGCAGGGAAACTGAGGCAGGGTGGTTGTCCCAAGGTGGAGTGATGGATGCTCCCAGGCTTGTTCCCAAGTCCTCCGTCCCTTACAAGGTGTTTATTATGCCAAGAACCAGCTGGACTGTGGTGGCTTGGGGACAGGGTGGTGTCCCCAGCGTGCTGTAGGGGACAGGCCCTGCTTTGTGTCTCCGTGATAAAGGGGCTGGCATCCAAGCACGTCCCTTTCCACGTCCTTTCCGTGGTTATTTACCACTATTGCTTTGCTCTTCCCTTCCTTTTCCTTCCCCTGCCCTTCTGCACGTCCTTTCCTGGTGGAAACAAACCACAAGCTTCCCAAAATAAGGGCGGGAAGACAAATCAATGAGCCACGTCTGGCCGGGCACCTTTCGTTTCCTTCTCCACACACAACCAAAAATCCCTGTTGTATCTCCACCAGCATCACAGAATCACAGAATCACAAGGTTGGAAAGGACCTTCAAGATCATCTAGTCCAACCGTCCAACCATCACGCTTGATGGAAGGGTGCTGGACCCCCTCACCCACCAAGAATAATTAATTGCGATGCGAAACCATCCCTCCACCGTTTTTGGACTCGATCTTGAAGGTCTTTTCCAAGCTAGATGGTTCTATGATTCCGTGATTCTGCCGCTGTTATCCCACAGCTCCTGTTTTTCAAGCACTTCTGGAGGACACCAAGTCCTCAGGCTTAGACCCCCCCCCATCCCATCTTCATTGCAGAGGCTTCTCCCTGACTTTCACCCCACGCCCTTGCTCTGTGCATCCTCACCCCTGTGCTAGAAGCCGGCGTGAGCAGTTTGGGGGAAACACTACAAAATATTACAAATGCACCATAAAACGGTGCCCAGGAACCTGCGGGTGACGCGGGGCGCATCTGGAGGACAAAACTCAGCACGGTGTCCCCAGGGTTTTGGCTCAGGGTGACCGGGCTGGATGTGCGCGCATTGGAGCGGAGCGATCGGGATTCCCATGGGAATGGTGAGACCCTGAGACGGGTCTCACCGGGAAAATCCAGGCTGGGGGCTGCTGTCTGGGAGCACGTTGGACACGGTGGCAATGAAACTGTAGAACGTCTTCCCAGGGAAAAACGGTCACAGCTGAGCCTGGATGAAGTCTGGGGTGGGAACGAGAGGAGCGTTCCCACCATCAGACCTTGAGCACTTGGAGGTGGGTGCTGCTTCACCTTAATGGTCCTCATCAGCCCCACCTGGAACCCCCACCCCACCCTGCTCACGGCCCAGGAGCCCACACCAGCTCGGTCTGGAGGTGTCTGTCCCCTCCTGAGCTGTGTGGGTCCCCATCCCCAGCCCTCTGTGCTGGCACCTGTGCTGCAGGGTGGACCTCTTGGAGATGTGTTGGGGCTCATCTCTGATCCGGCTTCCAGCTTGGACCTCGGACCTGGGTCATAGCCTCGTCTCATGGAGGATTTTTGGGTCCCCAAAGTGGGGCAGAGCCAAGCTGAGCACCTCTGATCGCCGGCAGCAGAAAGCAAGGGGCTTTTCCTGAGCTTCCAGCCCTCTCCCCTGATCTCAGACCTTTCTTCTCGCCTCCTCGCCCGCTCAAGGCACATCCCATCCTCCCCGCTTTGGCTTTGGAGGATGCTGAGAGCAAGCTGGGACCCCTGGCCGGAGCTGCAGCATCCTCAAGAAACTTCTCAAATGAGAAAAGGTGGCCGCTTCTGTTCCCAAAGCACAACCAGCTTGCTTTTTTTATTTCCTTTTTCTTTTCTTCTTCAGGAGAGAAAGGGTGAAAAAAGGCCTATGCCACCTCTTCTTTCTCAGCGATAATAAGGAATATTATCACTGAAATATTATTAAGAATAAGGAAAAAGGGCAGGAAAAGAGCTGTCCCTGGGAAACACCCGGCTATTATTATTTTTTAATAAGGCAGAAAATGATTTCACTGAAACCCTTCGCTAAAATGAGATCACCTCTTGTTTTCATGAAGGCTGCAAGCACGGCACCGGGTCCAGGGCGAACTCATCCTCCCAAAACCAGGGGGTCCCTGCTCCTCCTCATCCTCACCCGTCATCGGGACCCTCGGGGGGGATGTTGCCACCTGGGTGCCAGGAGGAGCCGCGTCTCCGCCGTCCCCATCCCGGTCCTCGCGGGGATTAGTGTCACGTCAGCCACGCTCACTCTATTTTTAGGAGCGCCCTTCCCCGAACTTTCTATTTTAAACGGGAGGTGGGGGGGTGTTAAATACCTCCGTGACACTTGGTACCTGCTGAGGGTTTAAATGGAAAGCAGGATTTGGTCTCCTCTCCCCCCGCTTCTTCTGGTTGTCAAAGCCTTTTAGCGGAGCGAGCTGGGATGGGAGTGCTGGGGAGGGACAGGCGGACCCCAGCGCTCCGCATGGGACTGGGGTTTTGGGGTCAGACCCTGGGGATGGATGGCCCTGGCCCCCGCAAGAGGGCGATGGGGTCCGGGTGTCCCCAGCGCGAACCGTGGGGGTGACCCGGGTGCCAACAGAGGATGTGCCTTCCTCCCTCTCCTATAGGTTTCACCTTGTTGCAAAGCGCTGGGGTTTTTTTTAGGGCTAAAAAGGATGGAGGTCAAAATATCAAAATATCAGGCTTCCCCCTCCGCCCCAGACAAATCCCCAGCAGCTCACACTTTGCCAAACGCCGTCCTTGGGCTAAACCTCCTAATGCAAAGGGATGGGGTGGACCTGGCCTGAAGGACCAGCATGGGACCAGCTGCCGCCAGGCAGCCCAACTGGGAGCACTGGGTGCTCCCCCCATGCCGGGGCTCGCGTGTGGTCCCCGCACCCAAGGACAGCGCTGGGTGCTTTTAGCTAAAAGCCTGCGTGCCCCGAATTGGGTGTTTACCTCCCCAGCTGGATACCTGCCGAGGCAGATGTTGAACATCTGGAGCATCACTGGGTTTTTTTAACAGAGTTTTGGTAACCAGCTCGGCTGCAAACCAAGCACCGGCTTGGTGGCTCGCGTTTTGACATTTTGGCCATGCTCTTTCTTATTCTTGAGCTCATTTCTCTGAAAACTCGGCGACGATGCTAGGGAGACGACGGACGATGCGGGAGGACGAGAGGGGACTTCAAAGGCTTCGTCCGAACGGGCTGCGCGGTCTCACCGGCGCGGGAGGCGGTGGATAATGCGTCTCCGGGAGGGGATGGGCCGGGAAAGGAGCTGGGAGATGCTGGTGATCAAAGTGCCGCGATCTAACGGCCCCTGCGTCGCAGCCTTTGAAGCGGAGCGGCGGTGGGATCAAAGCGGGGGGCAGCGGGGGGCTTTCGGGTCAGTGCTGGGGGGGCCTGGGTGCGTGTCCGTGTGCCCCCTCGGCTCCCCTCCCTGCGGGTTTCCCGACCCAGAGCAAAGCATCGCTTCCCACGGCAAGCGGAGAGAGGAGCAGTGGTTTTTTGTTCCCAAAGCTGTGCCGCTGCTCCAAATCACCCCTGAGGCTTTTGCCTCCGTTGCCTTGAAAAGCAGCCCCCTCCTCCGGGAAAAGGAGCAGCCCCAAAGCCTCCAGCAGCCCCCGCGACCCCGCAGCCCAACTTTCCCAGGGATGGGACCTTCCCGCATCTCCCGAAACACTCCTCAGCAAAGGGAAGGTAAATATTTAATAACAAATAAATGATTAATTGGAGCTCTCTTGCAAGCGAGCGAGGAGAAGCTGGGTTACCGGGACCCTCTCCCCAAGCTGACGTGTATAAATGAGCGTGCCGTGTTGTCTGTTCCAGCGGACGGAGCATCTCTGGACCATTTGCTGTATCATCAGCCGCTAAATAGTTCAAAGCCATCGCGCACAGCTCTGAAATGTGTTCTTAGAATAATAAGCCGCCTTCTTGCCGTGAACTTTCCAAAGCGTTCCCAGCTAATCGCCTATTGATTACAACATTATTAAGGTATTTATTATCGGAAGGCTTGCACTGCCGATCTTCCTCCCACCAAAGGGAATACCAGGGGACGTCCTGGTGTCACTTCCTTGTGTGGTGGCATCCCGCGGGTCCCACTGCTGCACCCAAGGGGAGTGTGGGGGTCACTCCCCATGGAATTTGGGGGGGTTTGGGGGGTGCTTGTGCATCGCTTCTTCCCCTTGTGCATCCCCTGGGGGTGGAGGATGCAGGTACCAGGGATGGGATGGAGGATGCGGGTACCAGGGATGGAGGCCGTGGATCAGCGGAAGCACCTTCGGTCCCGGCCTCCGGTGTGATTTTTTACTTCCAGGGTGTGATTTCAGGCAAAGATTTAATAATCATTTTCCCCGCACGTAATACAGCCCTGTCGTGGAGTGCTGGGGAATAATTATATACACAAAAGGGAAGAGGGAAGGAGGGAGAGTGGGAGCAAAGAGACTGGTAAAACAGCATCCAGGGTACAACGGACATCTGGAACGACAGCCTTCAGGTGGGAAACGCCTCTGGGAGCGAAGGATGAGCAGGGACAGTGCCTGGACGGGGCGACAGGTCTCCCCCATCCCTCGCTAAGCACACCCAGCCCTGTGCCCCAGCCACCCGGCAAAGCCCCAAGACGAGGCGATGGATGCAGGGAGAGGAGAGGATGGACGTCTCCAAAGCCCCATGGCTGGTCGTCAGACCTGGTGGCTTGGAACGCGCCGCTCGGATACTCATCGCTTGTCCCCTGTCCTGCTTGGGGACACGTCCTCTTGCTCCTCCTGGAGCCGGTTCATCACCCGGGCGCTTCACAGCGAAGCCCAGTGGCTGCTCACATGTTCTAAGCGTAAGGTAGGCAACCACAGGGCTTCCTTCTTTTCCTCTTCTCCCTCACCGATACCCCTAGAGCTTACGATTTGCCGCCTTGGTGGCTACCACACACTTTTCTGGGCGGGCTTGAGTGAGGTGGGCACGTAACGTGCTCACATCCCACATCTGCAGAGCAAGGAGCTGGATTTTGAGAGGCAACGTCTGCCTGGTGCTGGGGGAACGGGGAAAACCAGACCTCTGCCCCTCCAGAGTCACCAGACACCAGTCTCCAGGCCACGACACTTCCCAGCGCCCTCCGGAGAAGCCACCTCAGGGGGCATGGGCACCTTCCCTGGCACAAGGGCAGGGTGTCCGTGGGGCACGGAGCAGAGGACGGGCGTCCACAGCCCAGTGGAGCGTTTGGTGGGCACCAAGCCCAGCTGGACACCCTCCGCTCCTCAAAGCGCGGGGACCTGCAGCATCCAGCCCAGCTCTTCAACCCTCCGACGTTATTCCTCCTCCTTTGAGGTTCCTCCCCAAAACACATCCCCGGGGATCTCCAAGAGCCCTTTACACTTCCCCTGTGTCCTCAGGCCACCTTCCCCTCTTCTCCGCTCTGAGACGTGCCGGTACAACCCGGTTTGGGCAGCTGACCAAGGACGCTGCAGCGATGCTAAAGGTCTTCCCAGCCCCAAGAGGTGGATGGGGACCAAAGGGTTAAGCTCTGGACCGCTCAGGAAGGATGCTCAGATGCTCAGGGTGGTCTCTCCTGGCCTTAAATACATGGGCTTTGTGAAAGGGGCACTGAAGTGGGCATGGATTGCCATCAGCCTCATTTTAAAGGCCTCTTTAAGCTCCTGGAGGAGTGTGAAGTGAGCTCAGGCTAAATGGAAAATAGCTCTGCCTCCTGATTATTATTATTATTACTATTTTTAATCCGTCAGGGATTTGTCAAAGGGGTTTTGGGCTACCCCGTCGGAGTTGCAAGAAGCAGGGGCCTTTTTATTTTTTGCTCTGTGCGCTTGGGTTTGCTTTCTGCTGGAGGAATGAGGGACCCCGTGGGGTGGTGTAGGGGATGTGGCATCACCTGGGGACCGGAGCTGGCTTTCCTTGGGGGGCAACCTCCCTAAAACCCCGTGGACCAAGCAGAGCCACCCCAAAGGGCGCTGGGCATCTCAGGGGGACGCTTTGGGCTGGAAGGTGTCACCTCCCTGACCACGGCCACATCTGTACCAAGGATGACATCAGTCCACTCGCACCCCTAGGGCTCCAGCATGCTTTCGGTGTCACCTGCGTGTCACCCCCGCTACGTGGGGCTGCTTTGCTCCTCCGTCACGGCCCCACAGCAAAACCTGCACGAACTTCTGCCCATCCCGCGGGGAGATGGTGTCTGACCCATCTCCAGAAACAACCCGACCACGCTCGGCTCAGGCCACGCAAGCACCGCATCCGCCTGCCCCATCACGAAAGCAAGCTGCCGTGCCCAGTTGGAGGCCACCACGCAACTTCCAGCCACTGCGGTGTCCCCAGCTACCAGCCACGTCCAGGTCCCCTTCCCCTCCACCTTGGAGATGTGCAGCACCAGCCCTTGCACCGCGGCAGGATTAAATTCCCCTCCGAACCATTGCCATGCCTCCGGACCAGGAGGAAGCTCCGGCCACGTAGTATGGGTACATACGTGCTTCTGGACAGCAGAGAGGAGCCCCCTGCCATGCCAAGAGCGCTGCCTCCCACCGTAAGCTCACCATCCCCAGGCCACCAGCACGAGGGACCTGTCCCCTCCTCTCCATCCACCTCCCTGCTTTGAACCGGACCCCCCCCAGTGCCCCCCCAGGGCAGAGCATCCCCAAATCCCCCTAGGTTGGGGCTGGCCAGGACCAGCTCCATCACCCCAAGCTGCTTCTCCCAACGCCAGCGCCCACGGGGACGGTGCCGCGGCCGGGCAGCCCAGCCTCAAGCAAACCTCAGCATCAAGGTCAAGAGCAATTTTGCCAAATACGGCTTATTTTTCCCCGCTTCTTTGGAAGTGATGCTGATAGGGACAAGGCACCTGCGTTCCAGGCTGGGACAGGCGCGGAGGACAGCGGGGAGCACGGCCGCGATCGCACCCAGCGCCGGCTCCCACCCGAGGTCTTCTCCCCCACCATGGGCTCTCCTACCTCCCGGAGCTCCTTGGCGACCTCCTTGAGCTCCTGCAAGATGCCTTCCAGTTGCCCGATGACCATTTTCATCCGGCTGCGGATCCTCTCCCTCTCGCCGTCGCTTTTGCCGCTGCTACAGTTGCTGCTGCTGCTGCTGCTGGGGGGGTCACTGGGCTGCCTGTCCTGGCAGCTCCGGGAGTCCATCCTTCCCTACCGGCCTCGGCTCCCGGCCCCAAGGGCTCTGTCCATCCTGCTCCCCCCTAACCTGGTGGCCTGGTGTCCACGCAGCCCCTCTCGGCCGGGGAGCTTTCACCATCTTAACGCCCCGACGAAGTCCCAGCTCGCCTCCCCGCCCCGCCACCGAGGCTGTTTTCGGGGGGCTCCGCGCCGGAGTGGGGAGCGCCGGGGCTGCTGGGGGCTGCTCCAGGGTCTGGGTGCACCATGCGGAGCCGGGCAGGAGGCGAAGGGGGCTCAGCCGGCGGCCGTGGGGAGACGTGGGGGGACCATGGAGGAGGAGGAAGAGTCCCTTGGATGTCCCAGGAAGCTAAAATCCAGCGGCTGGCGCTTTTCCTGCTCGCCGGGGCTGGGGAGGGCGATGCGGGGCTGGGTGCCCCCCCAGGAGCGATGCTGGCCCCCGCGCTGGGCCCTCGCTCCGGGGCCGCCGGCTCCTCCGCTGGGTGGTGGCGGGGGGCTCCGAACCGGGTGCGTGCGTCCCTGGGGTCCCCTCCTGCAGGGAC
>VXAL01002814.1:36581-67312 GCA_013399475.1 Chauna torquata | reverse complement strand
AGGGCCGGTGCGCGGCTCTCGGGCCAGCCCGCAGCAGCGCGCGCGCCCGCGCGCGCGCAAACTTTCCCCTGTTTAACGACAGAAATTGCATTAAAAGTGGTGGAAATGCCCTAATTAAGAGCGTGCCGCTTAAATGGTATGCCAGGCGCTCAGCTGCAGAATAGCACGTTTAGCTAGTTGGTGAACTCGCTACTATTTCTTTTAAAATTACATGTTAAAATTTTAAAAGAAATCTTACTTTTCTCTGGTGCAACACATTACAAAGAATGGACAGTCCTTTTATCTAAATATAAAATTCCATTTTCAGCAATTATAGCCTGTTCTTGGTGATGATATAATTACAGCTGTGCTCAGTAATAGGTGTCAAGGCAATGCACACTCATACAATAGTTGAATAAAACTGCAGAACAATGCAGGCACTTCTAAATTCACAACCTTTAAAATGAAATTGACTGTGCAGAATTCAAATAAAAACTGGATAAATATTTTTTAAAAAAGATTACAAGCTTGGTTTGGTTTCTTAATAGCATTTTCTGCAAACCTATCAACATCTAATTGATTAGATAGGAATTACTGATTATAGATAATCTGAAATACTGCACATCACTATTTTAAATGTAGCAATAGTTAAATAAATTCAGCAGACAGAGGAGACTGCCATGGCACTTCAGCAGCGATTCGGATAAAGAATCACTTTCAGGGGAAAGGATTTTTACACAGGTTTTATTCCAGAGGAAAAACAAAACAAAATTTAGACCAGGTGATTGTAATTCTTCATCTCTAATGTTTACGATAGCACGGGAAAATGAAACGTTCCTGTGTTACTTGTGTCATTAGTGCAATATCACTTTGACACCCGAGATGGTCTTAAGAAAGGGTGTCAGCAAACATGGCCGAACTTGTTCCCGGTTGCGTTATTCCTCCGATAGGAATCTTAAACCAAGGTTACCGGCATTTCAGTTTCCTGCTCTCGTTTCCGCAGATGGCTGTCCGCAGCAGGAGGGAGGAGGGGAGAACACGAACTCCATCAGCTCCAATGGGGAAGATTCAGACGAGGCCCAGATGAGACTTCAGCTGAAAAGAAAGCTGCAGAGAAATAGGACATCCTTTACCCAAGAGCAAATCGAGGCCCTTGAGAAAGGTGGGTGACATTTTCCTGCGACTGAAGTAGGAGAGAAAAGCAAAATGCGCCCTGGCTATGTTAAGAGCTAAACAGAAGCGTGGCATTCACATGCCTTGTATAGATACGTACGTATCTGAAGTCCGTGGCTCCCTCCATGCTATTGTATTCATCACGCTCCAGATGCCCATCGATGGCTGTGGTACGCGTGGAGAAGCTGTAGAAAGATTTTCAAAGGGAAGGTGTGCAGGGCACGGATCACGCCGAAGCGTCAGCGTTATGTCCCGGGCTGCTCTCTCCTCCCTGCCCTGGGACAAACCTCCTCCTGCTGACGGTGCCCGCGTCCCCGGCCGTGCGCCGGCAGGGCGAGGGCTGGGCAGCCGGTGCTGGCAGCGGTTCTCGGCGCCAGCCCCGCGTTCGCTGTCCATCCCAAGCACCGCCGCTGCCCGGGGCTGGCAGCGGGTGCCCTTTTCCCTGAGTCTGCCTAGGTGCACCCTCCTTTGACCCAGTACGGCTCTCTGTTCTGATTTTCTGCTGTTATTTAGCCGTATGCCACTTCGCTTCTTGGTGATGGGGTCAGAGCTGCCTTGGGGACCCCCTCAGAGGGGGCAGAAGCCCCGTTCCCTGCCTCAGCCCTTCTCGAGAGACGCCTGCCTGTCCCCCAGTAGGCAAGGCGTCCTCCTTCCCAGCACACGCACACACACAGGAGGCTTAGCTTCGCAGGGTTTCCCGTGAGCACTGAGAGCACCGGCAGTGCCAGAACGGTTGTGACTGGACCATCAGCCGCGTTAATTCTTTATGACTCATGCAACAATATTTCCCTCCACAGAATTTGAGAGAACCCACTATCCCGATGTGTTTGCAAGAGAGAGGCTAGCTGCTAAAATAGACTTGCCTGAAGCAAGAATACAGGTAAGGAGTTGCTGTGTAATTATCACTGGTATTGTTCTTACTATTACCATTACAATTTTTTTATGACTGGCTTCTCCAAGCACAGGGCAGCCCCTGTTTACGACTGAGTATTTGTCCATCGCCTGCTTCAGGAAAATAACAGCAGATGGGGTTTGCTTTAGCACGCTGCTTTGTGACACTGCGAGACAGCTCTGTACCAGCACTGCCTTGGGTTACCTGGAAGAGCCCACGTGCCCCTCACCTTGTCAGGTCACTCATGCCTTCAAAATGCTGTGTTTCCAGGTGTGGTTTTCTAACAGAAGGGCCAAATGGAGAAGGGAAGAGAAGCTGAGGAACCAGCGAAGACAAGCCAGCAACACTCCCAGCCACATTCCCATCAGCAGTAGTTTCAGCACAAGTGTTTACCAGCCGATCCCGCAACCAACCACCCCCGGTAATGCAGCCGACCCGCCCGCACTAATCCATCCTCTTGGGACACTTAGACTCTGGGACTGTGTCGCGTGCGTAGTTGTGGTTAAACTAATGTCTTCGTCTATCTGTCTATTCTATTATAGTTTCCTCTTTCACATCAGGTTCCATGTTGGGCAGGACGGACACAGCGCTCACAAACACGTACAGCGCGCTGCCGCCCATGCCCAGCTTCACCATGGCCAACAACCTGCCTATGCAAGTAAGTCCGGCACTGCTGTGCCCGCGCCGGGGCCGGCTCCTGCCCAGGGCACGCAGCTCCCGCGGCCGCTGGGGTGTGCGAGGATGTGGGGGCTCTTCCTCCGTGGTGTGGGGGGGTTACGAGCCCAGAACATGCTGCAGGGAAAACGGCACTGAAAACAGATGCCCTCTTTTGGAGGAGGCACAAGGGAGAGGGTACTGTAAGTGCCAGTGCTCGGATGAGCCCCTTTCTGGCATTTTAAAAGAGAAAGGTCCTCAAAATTGCAAGGCAACAGATCTGGCATGAAAAAACCCTTTTCAGACAAAAATCCCACCCTGCAGTTAACCTATGGAACTCACTGATGCGGTATTGTTGGAACCACCGTCCGCATGAACTGCTGGAGGGACGCTACCTTCCCGCTTAGGTACTGTGGTGGAGGCACGTTAGGAACACCTGAGAGAGGGAAGGATGTGATTAGCATCAGTGGTTATGCTAGCTAAGCCAGAATTGCAAGAGCTGTCAATCCTCATGCCTGAAAGCATTAGCTGATCACCAGCTGGGTTAGGAAGAAATCTGTTCCTTTGGGGTCTGTTTCTATAGACCTTTCAGATGCAAAATTCCTCCTTTTTTAATGGTGGGGTTGGCCTAGGAAGGTGCTGGCCAATTACGGGAGTTTTGCAGCTTTGTCTGAGGCACACAGCATTGACCACTGCTGGAGACAGGCGAGCCGATTAGAGAGCCTGACTCCTTCACTGCGGCAATTACCATGTTACTAATTGCTGAACCAAAATTAACCAAATAAAGTTAGAGTCTCTCAAGTTCAGGGAAAGAAATCACGTCGGTTAAGTTGTTATTTCGCGTACTGGAGGCCGGCGGCGCAGCTCCCGGCAGGCTGAGAGCGGATGACAAAGGATCAAAGGGCTGACCCGGGGGGGCTCTGGGCAGAGCCGCAGGCCCCCGCTGCACGCGGCTGGGCAGCAACCGGGGCGCCTGAGCCTCCGGCAGCTCCCGTGGCCGTGGCCGCGTGACAGCCACGTCGGGGCGGGGGGCTTGGTGTTGAACCGCCAGCATCTCCCTGCGGGGATGCGGTTAGAGCAGATCCCCTGTGTTTGTGTATTTTGCTGGTGAGGCTGTCAGGATTTCCGTAGACGGTGCGCATCGGGGACGTGCAGGCGGAGGAAATGCGTGCAGGCGTGTCAGGTCTCGTGCTCCTGGAGCAGGAGTCACCCAGCCCCGTGCCCGCGTCCCACTCCTGCGCTGCATCGCCGGGGTTTGCTGTGCCGTGGTGGGCCTGCCCCGGCCGTGCCTGCCCCCCGGCACCCGCTGCCCCTCCTGCCCCCCGGCACGTGGCGTTTCAGGGCCTGGGGTTCAGGTCAGCGGGGACGCCCAGCCTCCTAGGGCGCAGGATGCGTGCACATGGGCTGGGGCGAGCGCAGCTCCCACCGGGCAGCTTGTTAGCCAGATCAGCACACACGTGTCTCTGCGTGTGCGCCTGTGTGTGCGTGTGCGTGCAACAGGCTCGCAGCTGCAGGGCCAACCTCGTGTACCCAGCCTGCGTGCCTCTGGAGTGATTTTTAGTTCTACCACCCATAGTGTTTAGCTGCAGCAGCAAAGGCGAGGTAGGATGCTAGCCCCACTCTATCCGTGGCTGCAAGTAGCGTGAGACCTCCTTCCTCTGCACAAGTACAAGGAAGGCCAGCACACAAGCTCCGGTCCCTTGACTTAGATATGTAACACATTATGTAGCAACCAGATGTAGTGACCGGCCCTCCGAGCGTATCTGACCATCCACAGCATCTCTGTGGAGCAAGGACCTGCGGGAAGGGGCTGCTTGTCCGAGTCCCTGAGTACAGATCTGCGTGGGCACCCAGGTTTGGGAACCTGCAGCTCATTCTGGCTTGTGTGGAAGAAACTCCAGCCCACGCAGCCCTGAGGGCTGGCCCTCCGGCCAGGAGCGTAGCGCGGCGTTGTGCCTTGGCGGACGCTTAACGCTGTTTTTCCCTTTGCTGCCGCAGCCCCCAGTACCCAGCCAGACCTCCTCCTACTCTTGCATGCTGCCCACCAGCCCGTCGGTGAATGGCCGGAGCTATGACACCTACACCCCCCCGCACATGCAGACACACATGAACAGCCAGCCGATGGGCACCTCTGGCACCACTTCCACAGGTGAGTGGCCCCGCGCGCCCGGCTCGCTTGGGCCACGCGGGTTCTCGCAGGCGTTGGCCACGGGGTTCAGCTGCTGCCGATGCGGGTGGAGGCTGAGCACCTGCAGCCTTAGGAATCTGATGCTCAGGCTGCCAGGGAAGGGTAGATGGGACGCAGCTGGTTAATGGCAGTGCTGTTTCAATAGCCGGACAGTGAAAAGCTTCTCGGTGAGGCCCCAGTCCTGCACAGTCTTCAGAGTGTAATTGAACTCTACCGCCATACAGCAGCATTTATTGCAGTGTGAAATATCAGCACAGCCACGCACGCCGTGAAGTTAAATGCATGTGAAAGTGTTTGCGGGGCTGAGCATTTCTACTGTGTCTGTGTCAGAGGCTGTATTTTGCTAAGGATTCGAAGCTATCTAAGAGGCGGGTAACCTCTAGAAATATTGACCTGTGCTAAGAAGGCACAATAGGGTAATGAAGGGTAAGCGTCAGCATAGCCAGGAGCAAGCTAGGCACATGTAAAAAATAGAAACGCTCGGTGTATTCGGGGCTGAATTTCCAACTGATACAAATGAGCTGCAGCTCTGCCATCTCAAAGCATAACAGTCTATTCATAACAACAACTCAGTTAGACGTGCATAGGTTTTTAAAATATACCTCCCTAGTACTCCCCAACCCAATTCTGCAGGCTGGTAGATGGTGAGGTTTCATACTCATGAATCTGAAACAGGAGAGCAAAAATTGTGCCGTGCATGGAAGAACTAAAATATCCATTTTCCCACTCAATTTTCAGGTCTCATTTCCCCTGGCGTGTCAGTTCCAGTTCAAGTTCCTGGCAGTGAACCTGATATGTCTCAATACTGGCCAAGATTACAGTAAAACATGTGTTAATTCTGTAAATGACTATATGGACAACAGTTGGATGTTCAGCAGTATTTTCTAAAGGAAGAATGGCTCTCAGAGTACTTCTGTACTGCAACTGTGCCCTATGCTGTAACACATGGAAAAGACTTTAACATGGACCTTTGAACACTGAAGGCATTATATCGGTTGGAACAAATCTTCATTTTGGTATCCAAACTTTTATTCATTTTGGTGTATTATTTGTAAATGGGCATTTGTATGTTATAATGAAAAAAAAAAAAGAACAATGTAGACTGGATGGATGTTTGATCTGTGTTGGTCATGAAGTTGTTTTAAGAAAAAAAAAAAGAAAAAAAAAAGAAGCCATGATCAACAAGCTTTGCCACGAATTTAAGAGTTTTATCAAGATATATCGAATACTTCTACCAATTTGTTCATAGATTATGGATTGATGTTCCAAGTTTGTATCATTCCATTACATATAATTAAACCTGGAACAATGCGCACTAGATTTATGTAAGAAAAATATCTGTTGGTATTTCCAAAGGTTGTTAATGGATGAAGCTATGTGCAAACAAGGGTTAAGAGAGAACTTCAATGAAGAAAAGAATTTGATAGATAAAAGGTAGATTGTGTCTTCGATATAATCCAATTTGTTTTATGTCGAAATGTAAGTATTTGTCTTCCCTAGAAATCTCCCAGAATGATTTCTATAATAAAGTTAATTTCATTTATATTTGACAAGAATATTCTATAGATGTTTTATACACATTTTCATGCATCATACGTTTCTTTTTGGTCGGCAAAAGTTAATTGTTCTTAGATATAGTTGTACTACTGTTCACAGTCCAATCATTTTTGTGCATCTAGAATTCATTCCTAATCAATTAAAAGTGCTTGCAAGAGTTTTAAACTTAAGTGTTTTGAAGTTGTTCACAACTACATATCAAAATTAACCATTGTTGATTGTAAAAACCATGCCAAAGCCTTTGTATTTCCTTTATTATACTATTTTCTTTTTAACCTTATAGTGTGGTGTTGCAAATTTTGTTACTGTCAGGTTAACCTTACTAAGTTTTATTCTGAGTTTGTTTTCTGTTTGCAGTAAGGAGGGTTCCCAGGAACAGTCTTTATAGACCTTCAGCACTTCCACCAGCCTGTAATTTGGGCTAACAAAAAGAAGATAGGTTCACATCTCTAATTGCAGTTAGGGAGCAGGAGGAGGCTGTTTATTTAGCCCGGGTTTCTGGGGATGCTCTAAATGAACTCCAGAGCCAAGCAGGATTTCCAGCAGGGAGTTCGAATTGTGCCAGGCTGTGGCGGAGAAGCGATGCGCGCGCGCCTACCTGCTGTATTTATATGTGACGTAGAGACACATACGCTCACAAATATACATTCCCAACCTCTAAAAATGGTTTTTGTTAGGATGTTTAAGAAAAAAACAGCTGTGTTTTTAACAAGCTCTTTGGGAGAGTGAATACCATCCCTTTATGTCGCCACACAGCACAATCTTAGTGTAATTTTCCATTGAACTTGTAACCTGGTTAATACCTCAATGCGCTTTGTGTGAGGGTTGTTAGTGTGGGCGTGGGTGGAGAGCTGCATGTCAAGGAATAATGAGAGAAGACAAATCAACAGGCAGCAACAATGCGAGCTGGGACTGGCTAGTGAAAGCTGGAGGCCTTTAGTCACTGGCAGGAAAGCCAAACATTCCCGGACCCTGAGCCTGGCTCATTGTGGTGCCGCTGGTGCTGGCCACGCTGCGGTGAAAAACGGATCTCGCGCCTGAAAGGCCAGGACGCGGGGAGCGCTGAGTCAAAGCACGGGTGTCACAAACGGCCTTTGTAAAGCAGAGATGCTATCTGGGCTGGTTATGTTTTCCTTTCTGCTCGCTCCAGCATATTTGTAGCTGCAGATAACGCCTCACTGCAAGCTGGGAGCAGCAAAGTTGCGGTGCCGAGGTAATCGCCGCCTGCAGACAGGGTCAAACGCACGTAAATGCCGAGTCCTTTAGGACAAAGAGCAGCTTCACTCAAAGTGTGATACGATAGTTAATAAAATCGAGAGCTTGAAGCAAGCAAAAATGTGCAAAAACATTAGATTACAATATTTCTTTTTAATTGATACTGGTCAGTCATAAGTATATTCATTATACCAACCTTAAACAGTTTTAATAACGTGGATGCCATCAAATTGAAAATATTAACTATGGAGGGAATTTGTTTTTATTTATATAAATATTTATCAGACATGCACGCATGCGTTATATATTCGTCGGCTATGGCTAGATCACATTAAACACCACAGCAGACAGGTCCCTTCTCGCACGGCTAAGCTGATCCTGGGAACAATTAATTGGAGGTACAAACCCAGCATTTATGTACCCACTTGGCGTATTAATCCCCACTAACGTAGCCTGCTACCTCTACACCTGCTCCCGCGGGATGAGCCTGGGTACCGGCAGCAGGCCGGTGGTCGCTGCGGGTGCCGAGGGGCAGGCAGAGCAGCTCCTGTCCCGCTCGCCCCGGGCTCCCCGGCTGCCTGGCCTCAGCCTCCAGCCCTCACGCCCCCACTGCGGCCTCCTTGGGGGAGGCAGGGCCGGGCGAGGTTGTGCCGTGCGGATGCAGCATGAAGTGGTTGCGCGCACGGATGAGGCTTGAACTTATTGAGGTCAGCAGGGAAAACCATGGCTGGCCGCACATCAGGGAGAAGTTGGGGGCACCGGCTCCCCGGAGGGAGACGTGACTTGAAGAGCTGCCGCTGCGCTTGCCAGGGGCTGTGCGGGTCAGGGCAGCGCCGTGCCCCGTTTGTGGCAGCCACGGCCGTGCTGGGGGGCTTTTCCCCAGGGCAGGGGCATGGGGCTGGTGTGCAGTCCCTCGGCACGCCAAGCAGCTGGGCCGGCCCCTGGTCGCTCGCTGCCGGCGCTGGTGCAGAAGGGTAGGGGAGCTGTGTGCGTCGAGCGCCTGCGTCTGCCTTGTCGGGCAGCAGCAGCAGCAGCACAAGTAGCGAATTAAGACCTCTAGCATGCTCTGAACAGTATCTAAAACCTATTTGCATCCCCTTTCTTCTTCCAGAGCTGTGTTACTTGCTAGGACTGAAATCTGCTGCAATGTATCATTCAGTGTAACACAGCTATTGCCAAGGGTCTCCGCCTTTTATCACTGAAATCAGTGGGAGTTTTGCTATTGATTTCAATAGGAACAAGGCATTTCTGTGCATTGGGTTAAAATGTATTTCATAATAACACCTTATACTTTATTTATAAGCCCCTCCTAAGGCATTGCACAAATTATAGTCACACAAGAATTGATGTGTGAGCGCTGTCTTAATAACACCGTATTTTGTATCTCAAATATTGTGTTTTAGATACAATATTTACATTTACAAGTGAAAAGGCTGCTAACCTACCAGTTATTGTTCCGAGCAGACAGATGATGAGCCATACACGCTGATGGCAAAGCAGACACGCGTGTGGTAGCACCCGTGGCAGGATTGCGTCGCACCGTGAGGATCGCCGTTTTGCTTTCAGGAGGTAAGCACCAGCCAGCGTGCGCTCGCTCCTGGAGGCAGACAGCTGCTCTCATACCCAGACTGTAATGCCTGGCAAACAGCGGAAAAGGGACTGCACCCCTTTTTTCACTTATTATCTGGGTGTCTATTTATAAAATAAGCAAAATGCCCCCATAGGCTGGTTTACTTTGGGCAGACTAATGTGGAATTTATCTTCTGGGACAATATTACCATCGAAAAGACAAACCTGGGACTGGTAACACACATCCCCTGCCCCAGGGTTTTCAGCTATTAGTAGTCCTATTTCATTCCCTTTCTGTGTCCATAGGTTTTTGGCTTATTTATTTATTTTTATTTTTCTTCTTTTTTTTTTTTTAGCTGATTTCTTAGGTATTACAGGCTAAAATATATTATCTCATTTTCTCTGGGTAATATGTGCAGGGTTAGAGTTACGCTAAGGTTTGAATTTGTTCTGTGTTTTGATGGTATAAATAGCAGCAGGAAAGATGAAAACGTACCACATTCTTTTTTCTTTTTTTTCCCCCAGCTCATTTCCATTTGCTCTTGTCCTCAGCTTCAGCAGTTGCGCATCACTCCACGTGCAGCTGATGAGGCTCTTCTGCTCTGGAAGTGGCATAGCATCTTCATTTTAAATAACTTTTCATTAACAATATACCTGCTAAATGAGCTCCTGCAGCCCTGTTTCTAATCAAAAGTGTGGTGGCGCCTACAAGTACCCCGATACAAATCCTTCCCCCAGTAGAAAGAGGCATATGAATTGCAGAGTAGGAGCAGAGCCTGTGATGGCGGTTCCGTCTTGTTTGGCTGAGCCTTCACGCGTCTGGCTGTTGGGAGGAGTGGCCGTGGCCGCGTGGCCCCGGCTGAGGCGTGCAGGGAGCCCCGGAGCCTCTGCCCTGCCCTGCATGGGAGAGGTGCAGGAAATGTTCCTCCTCGGTGGGCAGAGAGCAAAGCACGGAATAGAGCTCACGTTACATTACTGCTGGAGAATGGTGTTAGGTAAGTCTCTCACGTGTGTTGTCTGCTTGGTGGTACTTAGAGGAAATAGCAGAGGATGGAGCAACCTGCACTAGATGCGTGGTAGTAACAAGTCATTTTAAGTGTAGAAGTAGAAATGCAAAAGGACTGCACAGCTACAGTATTACAATTTGGGTAGGAGCCAGGTTTACAACTTCCTTGCTTTAGAACATATGTTAAATTGATCCCTTCCCTAATATTCTCTTAGAAGTAAAAAAAGAAAAAAAGCAATGTATTCTTAATCAGCAGGCATTACTTAGGATAGCTTGCTAGGCTAAGATGGTTTTCAGCAGCGATCACCTGAAAGAGGAAGGAGTTTTCACCAGGGCTGCCGAAATGAGACCTCAGAGAAATGAAACCATGGGATCAGTCTTTCAATGCGCACAGCTGACGGGCAACAGATTTTCATGAAATTTCTGGTTGCCAGAACCCTCATTTCTTTCGAAGACAGCCCTTTGAAGGAAAGTCGCCATGAAACTCACTTTTCCCTGAAGTTCCATCACGAGCCTTCAGTGACTGTGCCGTGCCTGCTCAGCTGTGTTTTGCCTGCAGACAGTAACAATTTCAGGGCCTTCCATCCTGCTCCCTTCCTCCCCGAGGTAAGACGCCCCACGCCGGCCTGGCGAGGCGACCGTGGTTTTGCAGGGGCGAAGGTGGAGACGCGCGGTCGATGCCCGTGGTGCACACTGCGCAGGCCGAGGGGCTGCTCCTGCCGAGGCCTGGGGCTGCTCGGGCGCTGCGTGCAGCCCGACCTCCTCAGCCAGGCTTGTGAGCCACCCAGGAGGATTCCTGTTACCTCCAGGTGCCTGACAGGAGCTGTAAGCTGCATGAAATCCTCCAGCAGAGGTTGCAATTGCCTCCAGGCACCTGACAGACCTCACGTACACTCCAGCAGCCACACGCTGTAAGGGCTGTGAATTGCGGTTCCTCCTCTCCAGGGACATACAAGCTTTTCCAGCTGCGCCGGAGGAGTTCGGAGATTCACAGATAACCTCTTTCGTGTCAGCCCTATGCTGCTGGATTTTGAGAAGTTCATGAACAGTTATTCAACAGAAATTACAGATAGGGCACCAGGATTATGATTTATATGGAGCTACATGCAGCAGATAAACATCTTCAGGTTGTTACAATAAATACGTTAATTTACGAAAAGTGAAGAAAAAACTTTATGTCTCTCTGTAACTGTTTATATTTCACCCTTTACATTTCTCTCTGCAAATTTGGCTTCATATCCAGATTCTGTAGTCTGCAGCTTTGTGATTCAAATACTGCAGGGGAGGGTTTATTTATTTTTAAAACTCCCTCTGTCAGATTAGATTAAATAAAAAATCAGTCATTTAAATTTTATATTTTTGCTTTTAAAGAAGCAAGTTGTCCACTTTGATTTCTCTGAACTCAAGTCAACACCATCCCTTTGCAAATTATGCATTCGAACCCTGAAATTCTTCCTTAAACCAAGCTTCTGTTGGGCCTGATGACTTTCTGATTCCTGATTCAGTTGCTCTGCATGAGCTGGTGTTGATGTACACCTGTTTGGGCAAGGATGGATTTAAAACTCCACAGGGTCTGGTACAGGCCAGGACTGCAGAGCGGACCCATCCTTCTTCTCCCTTACATATATTCCTCTACTGTGTTTATCCGCTGTACTCTCCGCCATGCATTAATTGTGCCTACCTACCATGCTACCTGCTCTTGCATCCTCTTTCCCAGTGTTTCGTTGTGCTGAAGTTTTATTTGCGTCTTTGAAGCCGGCATATTTATGATGCGTCTGAGGCTCCATATTAGTGACCCTTTGCTGGTGGGGATGAACCCCCCGGTCTGGAGGTGGCTCTGGGGAAGGCTCCGTCTCCCACTCAGCAGACTTGGTTGTCCTCTGTCTCCGAGAGTGCAGTGTCCAAGGACAGCAAGTTTGCTTTGCAGCGGTACAAGTCCCACGCCAAGAACGATGCCTGGTACAAAAGAGTCCTGGTCTATGAGTAATAGTGCTGACGCTTTGATAGTGTAAATAGACGCATACTAAGATCTGCAGAAAAGTTTCATTCAGGCAACATGTTTACAGTTTTTTCTCCACACAAGATGCTTTCCCTAAACATTGGCACTGAAAACCACTTGAGTTTGTATCTAAAACCAAGCCAGACCTCATTTCTGTTCTGCAGGTCTAGCCTACAAAATTGGAGCCACAGCTTTCTTTAATGTGCACTGCTCCAATCTGAGTCCAAAAAAGCAGCTGAAACTGCACTGAGCTTGGCCTGTTTCAAGACTTTGTAAGGGAATACCTGATGCCTTCATTGCTGAGAGCACTCTGAGTGCACAAAGTCAAACTCTGCCAGACTATTTAGTGAAGAACATTTTTTTGGTTCTTGCTACATCTGGGACATTTACCTTCAAGGCCGATTTTTTTTTTTTTTTAAATAGAGGAATCCACACCTACAAATTCTCCAGATCTGCTAACATTTTAAAAAAGATCCACTGGACCTAATCCTACCAGCTTGCTCCTCGTCTAAATCATCACTGACTTCCTGGGGAGAATTTTTAGCTCTAATGCACCAGAGTACCCATATACTTATCTGCAAAAAAAAAAAAAAAAAAAAAAGCACAAAAGATGTCTTCATTTTGATTTGAATAGGTCTGCAAATTAGTTCAATGTGCCTAATAACTTTCAAAATTGTTTAAAAGCGGAGTTTAAATAAGCAGCCAAGTTTTCAGCAGATGCTCTGGGTTGCTTGATGCTCAACACTTCTGAAAATCTATCTATCCAGATGTGGAAATACAGATGTAGGCATCCGCTGTATTAATGAACCATTTCTGGAAAAAGACCGAGCTTAAAACTTGCTTATGTCAGACTAGAAACTGAAAATAATTATGGTGGGATTTTTTTTTTTTCTTTTTGTTTGTTTGTTTGTTTTTGTTTTCCCATTCAAGTTGCCTTTTTTTTCTGAAGATGAAGAGGATTCACTTTCATTCTTTTTCTACACAGGTCCATTTACTACTGTTTTTTTTTCTTTTTGTTCTCAGTGTGATTAAAAAAGAAATGCAGGCCCTGCACTCAGGTAGCTCACAATAGAAAATAAAAACCCAAGAGATGTCATGGGGGACAGTACTTGCTTTCACCATCTCTTAAAGGCATAAGAGCATCCTATTCTTCATGTGCTCTGTAGTTATGGATGGTATTTCTCCAGCACAGGCAAAAGAAGAACATTTTACTAGATTTCTAATATATGATCCTGGAGAAATAGTGGTTTTGTGTGTGTGTGTGTACGTAATATTTGTAATACATACACATTTTTAAAGGGATGTGCTACAACCTTGTGGTTTCAGAAGGACTTGATTAACAGCTCACTTTCCAAGACTGGCATAGTACAGGATTCTTGTACTTTAGACCTGTGCACTTGTCCAAAAGCTGTGTTCGGAACAACATCACTACTTTATACTAAATTTACGCAACCAGTGGTGTACTACCGCATGTATCAAATTTGAAGTAGTCGAATGCCCATTTTCAGATGCTTGTAGCTACTGTTACAGAAAACTGAATTCAGCTGCATCCTTGAAATTGCTTTTGAAATTTCTTTACAAACATAGCAAAAGACTTAATCTATCATAATATTCTTCTCATGTTCCAAATACTTATATTTTGAAAACCTCAACACAACAGAAATTATATAAAGAATTCTTATCTGACACATTAAAGGCACAACATTTTAAATTTCATTACTGCTTTCCTGACTGCATGTCACAATTATGTAAAGCTCAGGAGCTAGCTCTGCATTGGGAGTGTTGCCACTGCAATGAATCCATTCTTTCCCTACTGAGTTTGGTGGTTTCAGTTTGTAACCTGTTAAGAAGTAGGAAGTTCTGCCTAGAATATTGCAACACACAAAAAAACCTTGCAGCACAATCTCTGCAGAAAAGAGCCCTCTGAACACAAGCAAGGGCTGCACACATTTTCCATCCAGCAAAGGGGCTCTGACGATGCAAGATGAAGCTGGTAGCACACCGCAACAACCTGTCAAAAGAGTCCACATCCTTTCTTCGATTACCTGAGCTGCACTCCTTAGTTAAATGTTTGTCTTCAAGCCAAGAGAAGAAAGAACTGAAGGATTTTTTTCTGTGCACAGGAGCTTGACAGTCACAGGGTGGCTACAGGAAATCTGTCAGAAAATTGCCACTTCTGCTTCCCAAGCCAAAATGTGAGCCAGGGGTCTTCTGGTGCAACAGAAACCTGTACCTTATGTGCATCGCGTAGAACCTACATGGCTTTATTTCACTTCTCCGTTTATGGATAAGGCAAGTCACTGTCATACGTTGTTGTAACTGATACAATATTTTGGAAAAAAAAGAAGAGAAATTTTGCTACATGTTTTTGCCTTAGGTAAACAGCACGGTACATCTGTATACTGTGACACATTTCACAAAGCATGTTTAGTGAATCAGAAGAAAAATTAATCCAGATTTGCAGAAGGAGTTCATTACTCAAAATATTTGTCAGCATTGATATTAACCTATGGAAGTTTCTGAAATTCAAGTCTTATGTATGCACAGGAATTGCACATGTGCGTGCGATACACATACTACTCGCTAACAATTTTCAGTTAATATGGTAACTAGAAATCAACTGTGACTACTTTCATGATATTTTCTCTCCTGTATGCTAGGTCAATGACCCATTTCAATATGTTGGCAGCAGTTTACGTGTCTTGTGATTTTGTATTTCACAAAGAAATACAGTGTTTTGTGTTATTTACATTAAAAAGATGAAATATATAAAACTTCATCTTTGTTAAAAATCACTTTATCCTAAGCATTTAAATTATTTTGTGCTTTCAAAAGGCACAATTAAGTATCTAATGAGAACTTCCATTCAAGGTAACACACAACACAAAAAGAGAAAAAATGAGACATCAATGATAATATTTTAAATATATTGGCATAGGAAAGTAGATGTCTTTTCGCTTTATTAATCTGACAGTTCAGTTCTGAAACTTTATTTTGAAAAGATTTTAAAAGGATTTGTGTCTTTAGAAATAAAAAATATAACAGGCATATCTAAAAAATATAGAAGAGAAAACCTGATTGTTACTACTAATGAAATAGCTGATGACAAAATAGTAGTCTTTTTGATTTTGATCACAAAAAATAAACTGGTAGTGACAGGATATGATGGATAGATTTGACATCCTGGCAAATCACTGTCATTGATTCAATTATTCTAATTCAGAATAAAAGCTGTATACAGTATGTGTTTATGCTACAGTGGAGTTTTTTAAGTGATTGACATTCATCATATTAGTTAGACAGTTTTAAAAGCTATGTCTTTGTTTTACACAGCGTTGTCAAGAAAAAATAAAGTAGAACCTGGATTGCACAAAAAAAAGCAAACCACTTAACCAACTCTTGGTTCCCAACCCCTCACAATAAGTTAACATTACTGCATTATATTAACATGTTCTCTGAAGAGTCGATTTCACTCCAGCCATGTAATACACTACTAGAAAGATGAAATTTTGAAACTGTAATGCAATCTTACAGTTGGGTGGCTTGCAAGTTTGGTGGAGAAGAATATATTACCTTCCAAAATGGAAGGCAGCCTCAGAAGAAAGAATGCAAACCACTTTAATTTACAGGTCAGCGTTGCTTTACCGTTCTTTTGTTTGATGATACATACACAGAGATGCATACAAAATAGTCGCAAGTTCACAAACAGTACATATATGATGGTACAGAAGCCTGAATTACCTTTATGTGCTGCCCTGCTTTAGACCAGCTTGCTGTGATACTCTTCCCCAAGCTCAAATGCACTCTTCTGGTATTCTAGCATTAATGTAGCTGTCAGTTTGAATTTCAATCTTGAATTATGTCTGTTGACATAATTTCATAGTGCTGACTTCAATTGTTTAGGATTACTGTTTTGAACTACATAAGGAAATCAATTCTTTTTTCTACGTTTAAGAAATTCCATTCAAGTGCATTTTAATACATGTATTAACTCATAAAGCAAACTAATTATCTAGATTATATTCCAACAAAAAACAACTATTCTCAATTACTGGCATATCAGAATAAAAAATACCTTATATATTTTAAATTTATTATTATGTATTTTAGAAAACACCTTAAGTATTTTCTGAAATTTAATAATGGTATTTCAATTACAAAAATGAATGTTCTTGAAAACAGTAAGTGTGCAGTTTGGTCTTGGAATAACACGTGACAATGAACCGCTCAGTTTCATTCATTTATTTCAATAAACAGCCCAACTTAACTTATTATTCATACAAAATATTAAATGCATATATATAAAAATTCCATTGGGAAAAAATCCCCTTATTTTTATTGTAAAAAACACCTAGAAATGAAGGACTAAAAGTAATTTTCATATCTGAAGAAAAGGAGAAAGCACTGTACATTTCCAATGGGGCAAAACAATGGCAGGACCCAACATAACAAGAAGCTTTAACAAACAGCAAAATCCAACCAGGCCCCAAATTAATACAAAGAAACCAGAATGAAAAAAATAAGGCATCATACAATAACGTGTATTTTTAAATACTGCTGGGTCAAATCATTAAGAAAAATATTTATATAAGTCATTAATACTCATAATTAGAGTGTCATATAAATCTGAGTGAAACTGCTAAGTAGAAATCACTAGAAGTCCAGGTGCTTCTTGCCGATGGCCATAGCACCACATCCTGAGCTCAGCAGTTTGGCGGATTCTGCCAGATCCTGTTTGCTTGAGCGGCTCACTGTGTCTGACAAGTCTGGAGGCAAGTGCAGGCGCTGTGGCAGGAGATTTTCAGGAGGGAGAGAGAGAGAGGCAGAGAGGGAGAAGAAAGAGAGAGAGAGAGAAAAAACAGGGAGAAAAAAATAAGAGTAATTGCAGTAGAATTTATTTTCCATAGCATATTTCAAAATGCACTCTTTTTCCTGATTGATTGATGTTTACTCACACAAATAAAATCCTACCCATATATGCTTTTAGGCTGACCTGGAAATAGCTTGTATGTTTTCATTGTGTACTTTAAGATACCGGATTCTGTACATTGGAACAGATTTTTCTCATGAAAATTTTCTAAACATAATCCAAATTTGCTCAAGGTATTTAATTGTCTACACAATTTTCCCTTAAAAACAAACATTTTGCTTGTACATCAACAGCTACATCAAATCCTTTGATTTCTATGTCATTACAATATACATATAGTTTTACTTCACACACTTATGTGTACTTTGTGGCAGAGCTTGAAAATAAATGATACGATGGACAAAAGATACAGAGGGATCATCCTGACCACAACACTATTCTGTTTCATCTTCATATTCTACTGACAGCTTTCGATAGAAACAAACAGTGATAGTAGCTGCATTTCCATAAGGCAATCATAAACGCTAAATAATCTTCGTTGTCCCTTCTGAGTTATAGGAACATTACATCCATTTTGCAGATGAAGAAACTGAGGCGCAGTTTACGTGGTTGTCCACAGGCACGCAGTTCTTGCACCATAAACCTTATGGTTCAGCTATGACAAAAATACTTCAGCTCGCCCTCTGAGGATTCCTTTACACTAGAGATACACAAAGGGCATGACATTATGATTCAGCTTTTGTAAAGTAAGGTGAAAATTAATGTAAAACTGAGGCTTTAGTTTGTTAATTACTGGCTGGCTTTTGGACACAGTGCAGTACTGGAAGCCAGGCAGATGAGACAGCTGAACATCTTACAAACAGTGCAATAATTTATGAAACTCGTATCAGGGAAGAAGCATGTTTCTTGAAAGATTTAGTAGGCAGAGGCTAAACTGCATGGCTTTCTGAAGGGAACAGGATAACAGTAATGGCTGCAAAACTCTTATTAGGCTGTGTCCTTATTCTGTATCCTTATTCTCTGCTTGTGCTATATTTTTGCTTTTGTCAGAACACAGAACTATACACAGCTGCCCTTTGTTTGATACCTTTGCAATGTTCATAGGATCCTTTCTCCCTACAGATAATATTCAATAAAAAAGCATAAGAAACATCCCTATTCACAGTATGCAGACTGTTTGGTTCATTGCTGGCTTTGCAACCGCGCAGTCAGACCTAACGGGAGGGTTGCTCCTGAGCGCTCCCGTGCCACTGCCCTTCCCGCTGCGTCAGCGGGGCAGAAGCAGGTGGGCACCTCGGTCGTCCTCGCGGTGGGGGGACGCGCGTGACGTGACGCACGCAGGGCCGGGGCACCTGCTCCGGGGCAAGATGGCACACCTTAGTGCTGAAACGCAAGAAATGTGCCCATCTACGTGCAGCGCACTGCCTAAGAAGCACATGGGAAATCCCACAATTTATGCATCCAGACCCTCTGCGTACACCACTAGTGGGGCTCTTGCCTTTCACCCTATTAAATCGGAGTTCTGGCACAGCAAATTGCACCTACAGTTCTCCACTTGTTCCTAAGAAGGTTAGGTATGGCTGTGGACATTAACTGTGGTCCACGATGTTCCATTTCTACAAGAAGAAAATACAAACAAGGGCACATGCCTGTTTCGTTTGCCTGCTGAGAAAGAGCTGAGGTATTGCATGTATTGCATGAGGGGCATGGGAGGAAAGCAAAGGATGAGGAAAAGCCAGTGTTGAATGGCTTCTTTCCAGAAAGTGCAGGGGGGCACTCAGTAGATCTTTCTGTCACATTTCCCTCCCAAAAAAGTGTACAGCACTCTGCTAACAGAACAGAGGGTACCTGGTGTGTGGGACGTGCAAATGAACAATCCCACCTGCTCCCGCTCCCTTTGGCATGTCTCTGTCCTCACCAGGGAATATGCAGGGGAAACATAGCACTGTTTTCTTCTTTTCTGCAATTATTGACCTTTTTGACAAGTCTGTCACATGGATTTAGAATAAGGTGATTAAGAGCAAACAGCCCCAAGACTCAGCAAACTCATCTTACACAGGGACTACCTAATCTTCTGGGTGGGGAACAATGTTAAACCCTGCTATGTTGGCCTGGATTTAAAGTGGTGGTCAAAACAAAAAAACTTTGTCACATTTACAGCCTCTTATTCTATGCTGTTTGTCCATTGATATGTATTATAAACAGAAAACAAAGAAGAACATTTATAAATTTGCAAAAAGTCACATGGGAAAAGTCAAAATGAAAGATGTTTAGGTTGGACGGTGGGACTGAATTAAGCTGTTACAGCTCTACTTGTTACGATACTGTGTTTAGCTATATACACATATACTCTTTTCCTCCCATCTTATTCAATGATGAGGATGCACACTGCTCATTTAGTGACTGGCTATTCAGTATTTTGTTTCGTTGACATTGTTTACTCTGAACTTTTCTGACGTATTTATTGTACACTGTTCAAACCTTGTTCTGAAGACAGAATGGCTTTTCAAGAGCACATGTCAGTATATAGCACTTGAACGCTTCACAAACACCAGCTGTGTTATTTTCCTAATATTCCTGTGAGTTAAGGCAGCAAAGTTACCTCCATTTCATGGATAGGGAGTTGAGGCACATAAAAACCATGGTAAAAGGTATCTATTAATTTCAGAATCACAATCTGAGCCATTTAGGACTTGCTTTTCCAGAACGTTTAGCATTATGCAGCATTTCACATGGTCAAATACTAACTTCAGTTGCAGCTGCAAGTGCTTAGCATTTCTTCAGGAACCCCAAGGCAGGTTCTCAGAAAGTGACAGACATAAAGTAAGAGTACAGAAATAAAAATTCTGGGTGGAAGTGACATGATCACACTGAAGCTCAGTGGTACAGGCAGAGACATATAATACTCCCCAAGATATCCTTCAATTGCCTTAATTACGAGACCATCCTCCCCGCAATCCTTGCCCTCTCTGCAATCCCAGTTTTCAAATATTGCAACAAATTGCCTGTTCTCCAGAAGTGAAGAATTTCACTGCGTATGCTGTATTCATCCCCAGATCAGGTGTATTCTGAACAATAAACAACACCAGCTGAATATTATCCTGCCATTAAGATCTGAATCATAGCACACACAAATGCTACATCTGAATAAAGCTTGAATAAGCATCTCAAGATACAGCTCCTTACATTTTCTGTGCACAGCTTCAAAATCTAAAAAGGACTGTGAATATTAATCCTATTAAATATTTTAACACCATTAAAAAAAAAATTCTAAGCCTCAGAATGCAAACAAACTGGGAGTGGATCACATGGCATTACACAGACATCCGAAGGCTAAAGAGCAGGCCTTTATTTTTGGCACCACTACGGGCATTGTGGTGACTTGCGCTCACACACTAAGTGAGAGCATGAATAGGCTGTGATCCTTTTTGAACACCAGCATTACAGAACGATCAGACATTTTCACAGATATTTGCTGACCACAGAGAAACAGTTGCATTTAAAGTCCCAGTTTAGGACAAAATGTGGACAGACTTCTCTGTTACTTCAGAGGCTGCGACCCTCATCCCTTTCAATCTCTCTCTCTTTTATCGCTTTGCTTGATTTTGCTCACTTACGCAATCCTAGTCGTCAGTGCTCAGGCCTCCTATTCTGCAACTGGTCTTCAAGGCAAAAATGTCCCTTGTCCAGATCTCTACATCCCAGCCTCTCCTCCAGCCACTTTCAGCTTTCTACTTCCAAGCCCCTCATTCGTGTTTCTGCCAGTCCTGGTTTTCTCTTGCCCATTTCTGCCCATATTCCTTTTCCTGCTCCTGTTCTTAATGCCTTGGTCCAAATTCAGCTCCTGGCCACCCTTCCTTGCCTCAGCCCCTCATCCTCGCCATCCTCTGTTTCATCCTCCTCCTCTTGTCCTCACTCCACCCTTTGTCGTTCCCCTGCCTGCTCATGGTGCCCGCTCACCTCCCTGGCTGGAAAGCAGGAACGTCCCCGGAAAAGGGCCGGGTTGCATACGCAGCCCTTAGTGTGCACGCAGTACGTGGGACAAAAGAGGCAGATTATCACAGGACAGCAAAAACATCCCTGGTAGAGATGTTAGGTATACAATTACATATTTTCCCCTCATCTGTTCTTTTAAGTAATTGAAATTTTTCACTGAAATGTTGCAGTGTGTGGAAAAACACAAAACTTTCCGTGGCCTACAGCAAGCTGGCAGTGCAACAGTATTTTAAGCCAAAATGGTCATAGTTTGGCAAAAGTAAACATGCCAGTTAAAACAGTACCATAATCACACTCCTTGTGATAATTTCTTAAAGCAAAGGAAGGTAAAGCTTGTAAGTATAAAAGCTAGGGAATGCTGGAGTAAACTTCCTTTATGCACAGTTAATTGTGTATCTGCATTCTTATATCATGTTTAATTACATGACCACGCACTAGTTTTATCCATATAGGCCGTCAGAAAGGTTGAAACTGAGCATCTTCAGAATGACCCTATAAGCTTAATTCTCTTGATTATGAAATGACTGGCTCGCGAAGGCAGCTCTTGCTTACTGTGTACTGCAGAGCTACAGGCAGGGCGCGATGCGCTGGTGCCAGCAGAGCGGAGCGCTGGTGCTTCCCGCTGCTCTCCCGGGCAGGTCACGAAGGCTTTGTGGTAATAGGCACAATTACACAGAACACAGCTAAGCACACAGCTCTAGGGCATGCATTATGAAAGGAAAACAGTTCAGACAAAACTTATTGCATACTTTGTCTCTGCTCCTCCCTCTGCCTGAAGAAAACTTCTAATGACTTTATTTGTTCTCAATGGGAAAAAAAAAGGTAAGAAGCTGAAGATAAGAATATGTAAAATGACAGTCCAGAGGGGACACTGAGCAATGCTTTACTCCAGTCCCAGCGCTGAGGACCAAACACAGCACTGATAGTTTTCTGACACTGGTCTGCCTAGTAAGGGAGGGATGTAAAGACTCACGTCATGGCTATTCTAGGAAGTTACAGGGGGCTGGTACATTTGGTTGGTTGGGGTGTGATTTGTTGTTGTTGTTGTTGTTGTTGTTGTTTTTAAACCAGCAAAATCCCTAGCAGACAAAAATACTAGCGAGTGCTTTTGCCAGTGTAGCTTATTTTATCATGGGAATTGTTTTACAGATTTATTATAAAGAACAGACTTTTTTCTCTTCAGTGTTAAGAGGATTGATCAGCACAATTTTCCTAGCAACCTCTCCTGATGGTGATTATACCTCAGTTACAAAATGCATAGAAACAGTACACAGACATTAACTGACAATAAAAAGGGTTGAAAATAAGGTAAAATTCATATAACTGAGCCTAAGTAACCAATGACAGGTTAAACAAAAAGCTAGCTACTACAGATAATGTTAAAAGACTGACTGCTGTACAGCTATACATATATGCCACGCATATTCTTCTGAAGAATATATTGGCACTGTGTTATGGAAATAACTAGAGAAATCTTGTATTGCATCTGTACAGTATAAACAACAATCAGTTCGTCAAACTGCCTTTCATATTTTTATGGAAATATATGTCTATGAGAGGTACAGATTATTTTTATATTGGTTAAAATATTCAGAAATAATTGAGGTGGAAGACATTCAAGAAACAGCAACATTTCATAAAATTAATTGAGGGTTTCTAAAATCCCATATTCTTTGAAACGCTTTAAGCAATTAAACGTATAAAAATATTTAGTAACAATATGATAAGCAAATATACATATATTGCCAAAATCTAAACCCAAAGTAATTCTTCATATTACTCCAAAATCATTATTGCATTTTGGCATCTGTTGTAAGTGTAATACTTTAGCAAACAAATCAATAATGACATGAGTGATGCAAAATCATCGAATCTGATCAAAAAAGAGCTGGGAGTTTGTTCTTAATTTGAGATATACTACAGCAATTCCACGGAGGCTAACCTTGTGGTTCTGCTAACAGTTACAGGAAGCTTTTAACAAATGAGCCCAAACTTCCAAAATTGCAACTTTAAAAAAATAAATCTTCATAAATCTATTTATTTGGATATCTGACCAAAAAAATTGCTTATTAGTCTACTATGGCTACAGTCCTGCCTTGGGGCAGGGAGATGGGTTAATGACCTCTCTAGATTCCTTCTAGTTCCATTTGCTACAACTCTATGAAGACTGAAGTCACCAAAGCCTAAGGGATTTGTTTCAGGGGGAAGAGGAGGGTGGGGAGAAGAATTCTAGGAATGCTGGGAAACTGAAGGATGCAGACTCTTAGTTGGGGAGCTTTATATCCTACTTACTTCTCTTTGAAGCAGAACTCTTGCCATTCTGTAAAGCCTCCACAAAAGATATCAAGCATGGTCAGAGGTTCAGCAGCTGATCTCCTGTTATTGCTTCCTCTTCTGCTTATGATGCCCATAATGTGCCCCTTGCATTATGCCTTCTTTTTTACAATTCTTTTTTACATCTTTTTTTTTTTTTTTACTGCCTCGTTTATAATTGCTAGTAATTACTTCAATTATCATAGTAGCTAGGAAAAGACTTAAGCATTTCTGTAGGTGTCATGAAAAAGGGGGGTTTTACGGAGAAATCTGCAGGAGGTTAGTAATGCAGCTTTATAAAACCTCCTCTTAGAGTGAAGAACTCAGTTTCTTACTTGAAAATTATCAAACTGTCAACAGATCGTCACCATTACCTGACTGGAAATAGATTTCTCGACAAAGAATAAGACATCGCAGACAGGCTGAGGAGAAGGACATTCCATTTGGAAACGCAAACCAGCAACTTACGTTTTAAGAAAAGAGGGAGCCGGTGGAGGGATGCCAAATTCTGGCATAGCCACTGAGCTGTCTCTTTACCTTTGCAGTCCCAAACAGCAGGGTTTAGCAGCCTGTGCTCAGGGCCAGCTGTGGCACAGTGCAGCTGTGCAGCCCGTGCAGGGGGTGCTGTGCAAGAAGGAGTTGTGCGAAGCCCTTCAGGTGCGCTCCAGCTCATGTCCTTGCCACTTTCCTACTCTACGGCTATGCCAGTGCCTGACCACGCAGCTTGTTGATCCAGGTGTGATCCTGACCCGCTGCCTTGAGTTCTGAGCTTGTAGATTGGCCTCATAACTACGCATCTGTGTGGCAGTCACAGGACTGTTGGCTGACCTGGTTGCCCTCACTGGACCTGCTCTGCTTTTCTTATTTGGGCAGGGGGGGAAGGATGTAATAGCAGTGGCCGAGCCCGCCAGGGACATGCGGTATGCCTTCAGTGCAACGGCAACCTGCGGCACTGATCCTCTGCTATGCCCTGAACCACAGCTTAGAAGCCATTGCAATGTCTGCTGATGTGGTGAAAGAGGTCCTGAACGACCAGGTTTATATCGTGTCCCCACGGGTTGCATCCTGCGCTTCTAGTTGTGGTAGCTGACAAGTGGTTACAACCTCTGTAACAGATATACGCTTCAGGAGCATGTTAGCCTTACTAGTCAATGTTTCCTGCTTTCTTAACAGGTTATCATCAAGCAGTGTAACTAATTGGTCTTTTCAGCAAAAACAAATTACTGTCTTTGGGGTTAACGCAAATACAGATGTGCAGGTATGAAATTAGATTTCTTCTAGAGAGGAGTTTGTTCAAATACCTGACATGGGGGTGACTATAAGTTTTGGCTTCTTTCCTTGCCAAGTTCACAAATTCAGAGACACCAGCGATGTGTATTATGATGAAATGATTTACATTTTATATGACATATAGTCTACTGGAGTGACATATCACTTATGTTGATGTACCTTCATAACAACATTACAATATCACCATGAAAATATATGAAATTCTTATTAAGGCCACAAAAACTAAAAATACTTCCGGGTTAATGTAAGTTCACTTCTCAATCGCAAAACAGTAAGCCCTTTACCACTGAAGACATTGCAAGCTCTCACTGCAAGGACTAGAAAAGTCATTCAACCAGCCTAGATCCCTCGTCAGGCAGAAATTATAACATAGTTCTGAAACTTGGTTACAACTGATGTCTCACAATCTATATGCATTTTTATCTTGTGATGAGAATGGTGCCAAACTATCCTCTCATAACTGCAATTAGGCCTTAGGCAAACTATTTTAAAACTCATCTATTAAGAATTTCACAGTCCTGTTTACATTACAATTTTCAGTATTTCAACAAAACGAAGAGACAAATCAGCTGGTAACTATTTTTCTGTATAATGGACATGAACTCATTTTCATCTTGTTCACAGATATTCACAGATGCTACATTACCATTTTTAAATCACAGCAGTGGAAACATTTTCTAAACTGATTATAAAGATAAAAGACTTGACTTTTAAAAGAACATTCTAAAATTTTCTACTTTTCAGGTAACTGTGATTGACTTATAGCTAATCACCACTATAGCAACCCATGTTAAAATAAGCACACCTACCATATGCATTTCCTATTTCTTTTAAGTTGAAGCATAATCTGAACTGTCAAAATTAATTATTGTTAACATCAGGTGAGGAGAGAAAGCTTCCACTAAGAATAGCTGATAAATATATATGTACCTACAGATCCCTGTCTGCTTGCTAAAGGACACATTGCTAATATGAAAATAATTTTTTATATATAGCTAATAGTATTTACAAACTTCAACACAACTATAAAACTCTTACTTTCTATCACTTATAGAATGTAAAATAAAACAAGGGCAATTCTAACTTTCAGCTCATTTGCAAGACAGTGATGTTCTGCTGTAGGTTTCCAATACTACAAAAAGATGATTGAAACAGACTTTAAAGCATCCTGGTAAAATTAAGAACCATTAATAAAACCACTTGTGACAGATTTTGTAAAAGCCATTTTACATTTCAGAATGCTGAATCTTAGTATGTGCCTCTTCAATGTACCTTTCCAGTATATCTACTTTACAGAAGTGATCTGATAATATCCGAGACAATTCAGTTCAAGCTGTGCTGATCCGCTGGCATATGCTGTGTGGTACTGCTTCTGTTCTCTGACTAGAAAACTATGTGAAGTACTTTGAATCTCAATTTCTATGTCTGGATTTAAAACTTCATTTCTTTAAACACTGGATGTTGCAAAGTGAAAATCTTTCAGAGATCATTCATACTAGTAAAGCTCATTTGCACATACATTTGTATAAAATGAATCCCTAGGGGATTTCAGATGGCTGAAGAACTTCCATTAGTGCATGAGTAGGCACTGGTGGGTTTTTCCACGCACAGCATTAGTCACTACTTTTCAGGAACAGGAAACAAAGCAACCAACAATTGTTTGAACTGGCTCTTTCACCGCAAAGAAAAATTCCAAGATGTGTTGAAGATGATTTGTTACATGTGAATGGATATAGAAGGGAAAGATAAAAATCAGGAGATTTCCGTTCTCTGATGCTTGGGAATGCCAAGTGTTTTTTTGGCAACACGGAATGCTTTAAGTCACACCTACAAGTGACAGACCCACTTTATATTACAACTGCAGTCTCTGCATGATGAAGAAGCTCCCCATGTTAAAAAGAAGGCTGGAATAATTAGTGATGGTTAAGGCAATCCAGGTGCTACAGCTGTTCAACTGCTCATCTGGTCCCAAACCCAAAGAAATACAACCAGAACTGTACTAAATACTTATATAGCACACTATCATAATACTTACTTACCACACTCTTATCAAGCATATATTGAAAGACTGCCTCTGCCTTGAAGAATTTACAGTCTGAATACACAAAGTGGATAAAGACAAAGAGGTGAAAAATAAAATATCCAGGCAGAATGAAAAATGTCATGATATACAAGTATTGCATTAATGCCAAAGCTTTTTCTTCTTCTAACTAAAAAAATATATATATATATATCAGAAAGAATATCCTGCATAGAAAGGCATGTGGAAGAGAACAGGCATAGGGGAAGAAATCAAGTGACAAAGGGCTGAAAAGAAGATGGAGTGAAAAAAGGGAAAGATGGAGGGCAGGAGGAGATACACTATCTAGATGTGCTATAGTTGAGATTGGAATATAGTGTCCTAAAGCTGAAGGGAAATACTGTTCTAAATTCAAATGGTAGTTCAAGAATCTGATGGCATATATGCAAAGCAAGCAGGCTAACGCTGCTCCTGTAGGTCTGTTCTTTTTGCTGAATCCCTCCTCCCTGAGCTTATGTAAGAGGATTGTGGGACCCATAATGCAAGTTTGAATAATTCTAGGGCTCTCAGGATAGTCCGGATGGACACTAATGTTCATGTCACATTCTCTTCCCTGATGGATTCATTCAACCTAATTGCAGCTGTCTACAAGTCAACCATTCAGTCTAACCTATATTATACACTTAGGATGAGATGAATCATTCTTGCAAGTGCTTGCCTATCTCTGCTGCTTATTCAGGAAATCTGGATGACTAGCTTAAACTGAATTCTTAGCTTGGAGAGTAAAAGGTCAAGGAGAGGAATTCAGTCCTGAAACTATACGAAACTTCTCACTAATTCAGTGCCTCCACCGTAACTCCTCTTCCTTTGAATGACATTGCAACATGCCACGGTATGGATTTCATATTAAACCACAGATGGCTCACTGGAAACTTTCCAGAGTTGCTGGTGGTGCCTGTGCTGCTCTACAAGAACTTGGGTCTCTCTGCTGAAAAGCTTGAGAAGTGTTCAAGCTTTCCAACCAAGACTCTGTGTATGCAAACAAAAGCTGTGTGAGTGAGGAGCAGGGAGAAACAGCATTCAGAGATGGAAGCATCTGTTCTGTGGAGGACCAACATATTGCCACGTTACTGTCAATCTTTAAAATTTCAGCCTAGTTGGAAAAGTAACCAAATATTTGAGTTCTCATCCAAAGCTATCTGTTAAAGTTCACTGTAATCTATCCAGCTTCTGTCTCCATTTAAAAATTTTGTTACATTTCAGAAAACTCATTAATACATCCATTTAAAGAATATAATTTTATCTGAGGGTGTTGAACAACACAAACAAACTGATAAAGTGTTCTGCCTCTTGATAGAATTTCCCAGATAGATTTCAATGCTTCGCAGAAAGGTTATGCTCCAAAACATGTAACTTGCCCAAGCAAGTCTCCATTACAAATGAATTTTAATGCCCAAGTTACCAACTCAAAAACGAAAGATAACAGAAATGCAAACAGACTTCTGAACAGTTCTGCAAGCTATTGCTAAAATACACATTGTTCAGAAGCTTCCATCTGATTTCAGGTATTTAATCTCTACAGATTCTATGAAATCTGGAGTTTAATGAAGTGCTTTCCTAAGGAGAGCAGAAGGTGGGAGCTGCTTGGAGGCTCTGGAGCAGCCCAGTTGAGGACTGCCCCGCTGCTGCCTCAGTGGGCTTTTCTGGATTTTATATACATTCACAATGCTCATTTCCTCTTCCTCTCCTAAAAATACATCAGTTTCAGAAGCTATGTGTACAAACACAAACAGAATACATAACTGTACCTGCAAATGCACACTCAGTGCTTCTGACTGTATTAGTTACTGGTAATGGCATAATGGCCAACGTGTCTACCTACAAAACCTCTGCAATGTACGCAGTACTGCTCACGCTCAGACAGTACTAGCTGTATTGTTTTACATTACACTACACAATGTAAAACACACATACAATATGGCCATGAAAGGCTCTGTTTCAAGAGACCAGTGTCACAGGTTTGGCAAGTTTCTGGTTAGGAAGAAGGAGCGTATTGTGGGGTAAAATGTAAATGCTAGCTGGGGGAGCACTGCTGTTTTATACTGGGGGTAGATCTATGCGCAGTAGTCTATTTACTTTTTTAGGTCAGCTAGAATTAGAAAATTTCCATTGCTAGGCAGCGCAGCACATCTGTGAAGCATTTCTGGGCATTCAGAAGTGAAGCACGCGCTGCCCAAAGGGAAGATTCATCGCAGGCTGTTAGCCAGCCCTCCGCTCCCTCCCCGAGCATGGTGAGCTCTTCGGTAACAGGAAACCGTCTTAACTCTGTGCAGAAACATATTACAGGTCCAGAACACAACAATTAGCACATTTGTAAAGCTACAGCAATAGGAACAATTTAATAGCTTTTTTAAGCAGACTAATTTTCTAGAGCTTTTATCGATCTTTTTCTTTTTTTTTTTTTTTTCTTTTTTGCTTTTCATGCATAGACAAGTTCTTCTTTGCTTCAGGTATTTTCTCTGTCTGCCTGGCAGGAATATTATGTGCAGAAAAACACAAATTACTTAATCACTTCAAAACAGTGCTAGAGATGAAAAAGTGCTATGTAAGTGCAAACTATTATTACTAATCGCTGTGTTAAAGCATTATTTACATAGATAAATGCATTGCCATTTTAAGAAAACCTCCACATTTACGAACCCAGGCTGCTAAGCAGATGACCAGTTTGTTTATGTTTGCAGCTTTTCACAAGCTAGAAACTTCAGCTGTGCAATGGTAAATTCAACTGTCAGATGCTCCACAGTAAAGCAAAAACCAGGCCAGTAGGAAAAAAAAAACAAATCTGCTATCATTGTCTTCTCACTCTAAAAACTGGTACTGATACAGGAAGCATGTCCAATTCCTCTAAGTCCCAGGTGAGGTTGCAGAAATTATATAATACATATTTCAATATCTCCTGTTTTCAATACTAATGACTTACAAGGGCTACAGTTTAAAACTCCAGTTAACAAAGCCTTTTACAGTGCTTCTACAAAATTATCTTAGACTTCAAAAGCCACTGAAGTGTAATTTAATGTTGGATCAACCTGTTTTGATACCAAAACATTCTGTGACATATTTTTACTCAGTGATTGATATTGCTTACACAAAACCATAAAAACCACATTGGTGATCCAGTGGTCACGCTGACCACCCTTTGGCAAACTGACGCATTAAAGGAAGTTTAAGCCCAGAATGAGAAGATGCCAGTGAAAGGTTAAAAGACAGTTCATGCTAATTCCCTCTTAAATGACTCTATGAAAGACAGTAGAACCCAGTGTAAACTCGAACAAATGTATTAAACGTGAACGATAGAAATTGGTATCACATTGAACGCCAGACTTTTGTAAGTAATTGAGATTAAAATACACATTAGTATTTATCTAGAAGTTGGGGGGAGGGCTGAACATTTGAGCAGATTCCTACATCAAAGATGTGTTTTGTACAGAAACTATATGTCAAATTATAGTTATTTTCTTTCAGACATTTCTAGCGGTTACTCAGTTTTGCACTTTTCATGTGTCAGTATTTTTTTCATTTTACTTCTTTATTCCCTACGACAAGTAAGTCTCTTTAGAGCAATAAGATCTTTAAAATCCGTTTAGTGTTTAGAAATGTCAACAATGCAGTAGACTATACTTGATGAATAGGCCAGATAGAAAAACCTGCCTCAAGTTTTTATCTCGAGAGAAGTAAGGTGCTTTGAAGAGCACTTGATTTGAGATTTAGAAGCCTGCTGCTATTCAGCCAAGCACTCTTGAGAGCTGTTAAGTTCTGACCCATAGCATGAAAATAGGTTGGAGGGAGGGAAGAAAAACTAGAAAGGAATATATTTTGTACTCCCTGCATTATTGTTTCTTCTAAACATCATTTAAACATTTCTTCCTATAAATAAATGAAAAACAACTAGGAGACCAGGCAACCTTATCAGACACCCTTATTTGAATATTTTGAATGTAGCCAGAACTTGC
>VXAL01002814.1:4496-17745 GCA_013399475.1 Chauna torquata | reverse complement strand
TGGAAAGCCTTTTATGAACGCTAATCAAAGTCGGATCACACCTTGCTATTGCTGAAAAGAAATAATTGAGAAGCAGGTAACTTTTTTTCAAAAAACATTCATAAAGTGTCAACTGAACTGCAAATGATGACAAACTTGATATTTTCTGTATTACTTGTCACTGTAAATGTAAAAGGTTTTGCCATTAAAACATACTAGAGAATTCTATCAATTTTATTTTATTTATAATATTAATTAAAGCCCATTTCAACTAGAAGCAAGTGTTGGCTTTTATAGATGAGACCTATTTTTTATTTCTGCTGAAGAACATCACGTATTCTATTTCAATTACAAATACACTATATTTTATGACCAGCTAAATCATTAATCAAGATAAGTATGGGAAAGCTTAGGGATCTTAGTTTACTTGATGGCTGATTGCCCAGCAACCATTCCCTGTAATTGTTTTTAGCAGCACAGCACTGTTCCTGGAGACCAGTGGCTTTCACAGCGTATGTCCTTTTCCTGCTGTGGTACAGGGGAAAACCAAAGAATCCAAACAAAACATTTACATCCAGATTTCAGATTATGTCCACGCTCAGTTGCATTGAATGCAGCTTCACCGTAGTCACTCAGCAATGCAAGGTGAGGTCTTTTGTGAATCCAAGCTTGATTGCAAGTGGTAAGCCATATTTTAAATCTGACCTTTGTACTGAAGAAAGTAGATCTACTTGATGATCAAATGTTAAAAAATTAAATTTAAATTAAAAAATAAGTAATTAGCTTATTTACTGAATTATTTTGTATGATGGTTGGAATTGGAAGATTAATATACATATTTAAATTTAATCTAAGCTTGTAAAACAGTCACAAAAACCTTCCAGCCCAAGGAAATATAATAGTTCATTCTTAATATAACTCTTGATATATGTAATTTACCTTTTCACTCCAAAAATTATCACCCCTGGACATTCTCTTTTCCTTCACTCTAGCTCATCACAGATACCTTGATTTAGGTGATTTATTTTCCTTATGTGGACCCTAGTCACTATCACCCTGTTAATTTTTCACACATATTTCCATTTTTCTCCAATCTACTTATTTCTCCAATCTATCTATTCAACAAATGATTCCAGTAGAGAATGGTCCGATAACAAAGGTACTCAGCCACAATTGAGAAAACCACATTTTTCCATTACTGAGATCTCTTGTATCAGCAGTGAGAGACTGGACGAAATCTAGCCACAGAAGCCCAAACTTCAGCCCAGTCTAACTTATCCTGTTTTCTGGCAAAATATTCTTAGTTTCTTTTCGTGAAATGAAAATAAAAGTTCTTCCCACTGCACAGAAGGTTGCTAAAGATAAGATTATTCAGCATTTTAACTGCTGCTGACGTGCTTGAGTTCTGTTGTGTAAAAGTCGTAGGTCACCTGCCACACAGTTTATCCTCATTGAAGTAGCCTTCTGCAGTTCAATATGCTTTTTAAACAAAACTTGTTAAAACCAAAGATCCCCACAGGAAGTTAGCTACAGAGCAAGAGTGGTTGAACATTTGTGTCACAGATGATAACTTTCTGTCAGAAAGAAAATAATATGGAAAAATTTACCTAGCTAAATGGAAAAGCCCACATTAACACGTCACTAAGAGCAGGAAAGATCCCTGAGCCACAGGGCTAAAATGAATTGAAGGAATTTGGTAAATGCCAGATTTGCTTTGCTGTCACACTTTCAGTAGTTTGCCACAAGAATGAAAAGTTAGGAACAGCCTTGATCCAAGGTTTTAATGTATTTTGAATACAGCAGTGAATAAATGATTTCATACAAGGCAAACCAGGATAACAAGTTCAATCCACAGTGGAGTTGATATTCCTCTGTTTTACTTTCAGTAGCCATGAAAGACATATTTCTGAGGTACAGAGCCCAAACTGAATTCTTTGGTGTATTTAGAACTTCAGCGACTGCAACTTAAGCAGAGATGAGGTAATGCTTCCTACCCAGAGTTGCAAAGCCCTTCACAGGGAAGAAAAAAAAAAGCCCCACAAATTAGTAGCCTGGATTTCAGCAGAAGCAGCCAACCCAGCGGCTGTTTTTCCTAGCCCATGTATATTCTGCAGCACAATGACCCACAAGTGACAAGCCATTTTACTACCCTATGGTAGGAAATTTGCTTGGAGAGCAAAAAAGGAAGAAGAAACTACCCAGACCTAGCTAGACCTCAAAACTGTAAGAAAAGATGCAGAAGCAGCTGAAGTAGGGAGATTCAGACATTCAGCAAAGTTCCTACCTGCTTGGCCAGTATTCCTCTGCCTTTGTGCAGTTTGCTCCAACCTTCCTCTCCCTTTCTTAGCCCTTGCCTCATTTTCACTTAACATCTATGTTATCTGCTCTGTTTCCCCATTGTCAGCATCCTGTTGGGCTCAATGCTGCTTTCCTGGGTTTGTCTTAATTTAGCTCATCCTCTAAGTTCCTTTCCCTCAAATAAAAACAGTGAAATAATCCATTAATATGACATTTGGCAGTGTCAATTTCTTTATTTGTTTTACTTGCATGTTATATGTTTATTCTCTGCCAGGTGTCTGTTTGGACTGAGTAAAGAATATCTGCTCACTGTATTTGTATACCTGCGGGTTCCTATGGCTCATTGGTCCCTACTTGATTATACCACTACATTATAAAGTTTTACCATTATAAACATCAAAAATAGTATCAGCAAAATATTTCAGCAAAGAGAGATATTGCATACTGCTTCCTATAAAAGTAGCACTGAATTATGACTGGAGAGACTGGATTTAGAACACAGTCTTTTTCATTTATGCTACAGCCATTGCCCCACTGCTAAATCCACCTGAGTTTGTCTATGTAGACACCAGGGAATGAACAAAACTAACAAACACCGGCAACATCTTGACATTAACTGAAAGCAGGTGACCAATTTATTACATGGAAGAACACTGAATGGAAAATGGTATATTGTTACTTGGCTACTTACTTTTTAGTAGTTAGTGTTCAGATTATCAGTCCTACTGTTGGATCTGTTAGATGAGATACAAGATTTAGAGTTCAACTGTCAAGGAGTATTAGAGGGCCCATTTCTGAAGGGATCAGCTATTAACCCTGATCTAGCAAAATCCTATCCTTGGTAATTAATTAATCTCTGCCAACTGTAATGCTTACAGATATTTTACTTGGATAAAATAATTTTTACATTTTTCCAAAATAAACTTTCAGTTTTCAGGGCTTGGACAGCTATTGCATTTCATTCCTTACAGAATGCTGCAATTAAGTAATACATGGATGATTTCCAGTATAAATGTAGTTGTTAAAAGTTCTTCAGGATCTCTTACGCATGAAAGCAGCCCATACATGCTTGCAGTATGCAATGCAGCACTCTTGAAGATTTTAGAATGAGAATTTGAACCCCGATTTCAAGTAGCAAATACCTTTAAATATCAGATGGGATTCACTGGAATTTTAAGTAGTTTTTAAACCTGACAAAATCCATTTACTATAATTACAATTAGATTTTTCAGCCTAAAATCATCACTGTTTAGTGAATCAGCTAATTAATGTTTCTATGATTAATTAGTTAAACCAAAAGATTACAAGTTTAAATTCTATTCCTGATGACATTGGAAATGATATACGTGACTTGTCATTTTTAAATACTGATATCTTGAAGTTTAACTAAGGTATGCAAGCTGTTTTGACTAACTTTGGGTAAAAGGCTAAACACTATTACAAATTATAAGGAAAATATCCTATAGTATTGGTATTACTAGTATAAGATTTAAGATAAGGTGGCAGTTTAAACCAACCACACGCAGTACAAAATGATCACTACAGCTGAAGAATTTATCTGCCCTGATGCAGGAATTACTGTGTAAAATACTGTGACCTGCATTATGCAGGAGGTCAGGTTATATAATCACAACAGTCCCTGCGGACTCTAAAATCTTGTAATATTTCAGACTGAAAAGGAGTTAAATACAAAGCTCTGCTTGCTTCTTTCTTCAGACTACAAACTATATGAGTCCCATTCAACTATATAAACATGTTCATTAGGTTTTCAGTAGGCCTCCTTTGTAAGGAAAGAAATTACATACTTTTGAGCTCTGAGTGAACTACAGTGTTTTATGCCTTTAATTCAACACTCCTAGGGCTTACAGTTCATTGAAATTCAAAATCATGGGTGCAAACTGCGTTCACAAAGCAAATGTTGACCTTCCTATACAGCAAATGCCTTTTATTTATTTTTTCTGCTCCTTAAAAAACAAAAAACAACACCCCCCTCCAAAAAAAAACCCACTAATGAAGCTGAAGGAGGTAAAAGATTTGAGTTTCCTATTAAAATAACAAATGTAATATAATTCACATATTTCAGCATGTTGGCTACTGCTCATGAAATAAAATACTGCAGCAGAAAGAGTATATTGTTTCCACACATCGAAAATATGCAAATTAGACAAGTATTCAATATTCACTTGAAAGCGAGAAAATGTACCAGACTACCAATGGTATTTAGGAAAGCAAACTGGTTTAACATGATTATTTGAATTTAAAAACTGGGTATGGGATTCCCCTCTTTGTTTCCTACCATATATGGTATCTGTGTAATATCCACGGGGCAAATTATTCACTACCTTTTTCAAGATGAAAAGCTACTGATTGGCATCAGACATCAAGAGGGATTTTGGCATTAGAATAGATTTACACTTGATGACATGTCAAAGCCTTGAAACAAAAACTACAGAATTTACTCATGAATGCCGAAGGCAAGCCACTTATTCAATACTAGCTCAATGCACATCTTTCCAAGGATGGCATTCAACCACACCAAGAACAAAATACAGCAAACAAAACATGGTTATATTTGGAAATGAATGTGCTTGACTAGGGTGAACAAAATAACAGCCAGCATTACCTGTTGCCAGCTGTCAGTGAAGAATAAAGAACTGTAACATCCTTGTAATAAAGAGGGAAACAGAATCCAAGCTTATAATGAAAATACAGCGGTAAGTGGGATGAAGTAGGATCAGCAGCATTATGTGTGGGCATGGTAACTCCCACTTTGAGACTTCTGTTCCTCTAGCAGATGTGCTAGAGGAACTCACTTCTCTCTTCCCACAAACACTTGAAAATAAAGCAAAAATAATTAGGAGAGTAGGAACAAGGTGTAGGGCAGACAGATTTAAGACCATATAATGCCAAACTTTGCCATTTCTCCTTCAACCTCCACTATGGTTATTTTAAAAATAATTTCATTATTTCTATTACAATGTAGTGCTTGTAGAAAATTAATAGTGTTGACAAGATCACAATTATTTTGTGCATTGGGTTTATGTGGTAAAGGTTTGGTAGCAGGGGGGCAACAGGGGTGGCTTCTGTGAGAAGATTCAGAAGCTGCCCCATGTCAGATCAGAGCCAGCTCCAGCCATCTCCAAAAGGGACCCGCTGCTGGCCAGAGCTGAGCCAGTGAGCGATGCTGGTTGTGCCTCTGGGAGAGCAGATTTAAGAAAGGGAAAAAACTGCTGCACAACAGCAGCTGGGAGAGAGAGGAGTGAGGAACAGCCCTGCAGACACCACGGTCAGTGAAGGAGGATAGGAGGTGCTCCAGGCTCCAGAGCAGAAGTTCCCCTGCAGCCCGTGGAGAGGACCATGGTGGAGCAGGCTGTCCCCCTGCAGCCCATGGGGTACCACATGGAGCAGATCTCCACGCTGCAGCCCGTGGAGGAGCCCACGGTGGAGCAGGTGGATGTGGCCTGAAGGAGGCTGCAGCCCATGGAGAGCCCCCGCAGGAGCAGGCTCCGGGCTGGAGCTGCAGCCCGTGGAGAGGAGCCCACGCAGGAGCAGGTGATCCGGTGGGAGCTGCCACCCGTGGGGGACCCGTGCTGGAGCAGTTTGCTCCTGAAGGATGGACCCCGTGGTACAGACCCACATTGGAGCAGCTCTCGAAGAGCTGCAGCCTGTGGGAAGCCCACGCAGGACCCGTTCGGGAAGGACGGCATCCCGTGGGAGGGACCCCACGTTGGAGCAGGGGAACAGAGAGAGACCATGAAGGAGCGGCGGAGACGAAGCGATGTGGGCTGAGCGCAGCCCCCATTCCCCGTTCCCCTGCGCCGCTCGGGGGGAGGAGGTAGAAGAGGGTGGATGGGGGGAAGGTGTTTGTAGTTTGCTTTTAGTTTCTCACTGCTCTAGTCTGCTAGTTATAGTCATAAATTATATTAATCTCCCTACGTTAAGTCTGTTTTGCCTGTGGCAGTAATTGGTGAGTAACCTTCTTGTTCTTATCTCAACCCTTGAACCCTTGTCCATCGCATTTTCTCCTCCTCTTCCTTTGAGGAGAGGGAGTGAGAGAGCGGTTGTAGTGGAGTGTGGCTGCCCAGCAGGGTAAAACCACCAGATTTTGACAGAACCAGTTTAGTAACCACTAAGCATTTTTCTGCTGACTTTATTTTAACAGAATAAAAATAGAGGTATATTATTTCAGTATTGGATGTGTGGTAAAGATCATCTAAATAGATTTGGTATGAATAACCTGTGAGCAATGACAAGCATGTGTACAGTAAAAGTGATAAACAGAAGGAAACATGAGAAGCACAAGGGAACACCCAGTCATCTATATCATACACTCATGGAAATGAAAGATTACATCAATTTACTAGCATGATTTTGTAACTTTGTCCTTCTAGAGACCTGCTCACGTCATATCTCGCATACAAAGTGAAAAGTTTGCTTTCTGTGGATAAAACATCAAAAGTTACGAGCATGGTTTGTCTGGAATACCCACAACTTTAAGTAAATGAAAGGAATAAATAGCATAAAAACTGAGAGAAATCAGACATGAATAAGAAAAGTTGATATTTGTTTTTTTTTTCCTTACCATAACAGACTCAAACTAGAAATGAAAACATTTTTAGAAGAATCCTACAATTATATTTTGACTCTCAGTTAGAGACAAGGCAATTTCAAAACAGTATTGTGGTAGTTCTCCTTACTATTGACATTGTCAAGCTAAAGCTTGATCAGTGAAATTACGCTTATTTCCAATGTTTTCATTAACAGTTTGACATTTTAAAATATGAGTGTGGTTTGGTGTTTATTTTGATATGCGGTAATGCTTACATTAAGAGGGACACCTACATGCTCCTAGAAGAAAAAGCCAATTTCATAATGCATTTTCAAATATTGCACATTTGCATAAAATATTCAGTATGTATAAGTTAACACAGTTTACTGCTTATTTAAAGCATCTTCAACGGCAGCTCATACAGTAAATTATGTAAAAATTTTAAATTCAACCGTTAATTAGAATCTGTAAGAATGTTTAGTAAAATGACCTAATGTTCACAGATCATTATTCAACTTTTCTGATGAAGATATTAGAAAGTGTCTATCTGAAGTAGCCATCATATTTCACTGCATCTAAGAGCCAGCGAATCTTTGTAAATGCAGCCAGTTCATTTAAGATGGATAAAAATGGGAGCCGAGCTCCTTGGAAATCTGGTACAAATCTGTCAAATTACTTTAAGAAAACTGACAGAAAGTATCCCTCCTCCTCCTCGGGTCTCTTCCACAAGACAGTGAAAGAAATCTTTTCTCTTCAAAAGTATCATACATTTCATATTAGAAGCTGATTTCAGAAAAATCACGCAATCTAGAAGGAGACAAAACAGATTCATGCACAGTGTCTACGGTATCTATGAAAAACATTCTGGATCAGTATTAGGGCTCAGGTGGCTGTGCCTGAGGTGTTTGCCACCACCAATCTCAATTCTTTGAGAGCAAATAGTTTCCATGAATGGAAAAAGCTTCATTTTCAAGAACAGTCATTGACTTTAACTCTTACTCTATCAGACATCCACAGCAAGGTAATAAACTGACAACTGAAATTTAATGCATGTGGGAAGGTGCCAAAACAGTATTTAACCTATATGCTGAAAACATACCTCTCAGCACTTCTCAGATTACTACTGCTCAGTTCCAAAAATGGCATCTCCCTCTTCCTGCATAGTGGGATGCTCTCAGTTGGCCTTCTGGACTACAATTAATGACTTCTTTACGTTAAATAAATACCAAGAACAGAGAGAGCTACTGGGCAAAACATGCAACTTAACAACACATGTTAGTACTGCAATAGTCAGTAAAGACAACCTCTAGGTGAATAAAAATGGATGAACTTTACTGACTTTTACAAACTTTTTATTAAATTATCTTCATTAATTTGTAAGTGAATACTTGTTCTTGGCTTAGGTCTTAGATCTTGGGAGGACGCTGTTCCATGGTACTATGAGGCTGCTACAGTAGCAAATTATCATGGAAGAGCAAAACGTTTACAGATCAGTAGTTCAGCATACAGAGGTGGGTCATCACAAACAGCGTTTCATAAAGATTTCTGTATTGTATGGTAATATGCATGAACCATTTTATCAGCTTTTGAAATTTGACTATATATCTCCACAATCATTGTTATTCGTACTAACACTCACGCAGGATCAAAACATAAAACATTTATGTGAAAGAAACGTTACTTTATTTTGAATAGATAATTAACCCTACCTAAGCTCCTTGAGCAGTATCTATACATATACATATACACATACATATACATATACACATATATATGTATGGTGCTGCACTTACAAAGGGACGCTACTGCTATTGGGTATTGAGTATCTCCTTCGCATGCACATTCACAAGGACGTAGGTGCTCATGTCTACTAATCTGAATTTATATCACATAATTGTGGAAAAGGTATTTCACTAATCCTGGTCTGACTGATCTCTGAACTACTAAAAAAGATGCATTACATCTCCACTTTTCTTCCATGTAAGATTATAGCCAAACTGCTGAGCTGCTTTAATGGCTGCAGCAGCGGAGAACTCCAATAGAACAATTCAAGTAAATTTAAAAAAGCAATTTGAAAAATGTCAAACTGCTATGGAAGTTAAAGACCAGAAACCCTTCTTGTTATTATTTCATGGACAGTATAAACGCAAACCAAAAATGTCTAAAAGAATTGTATATGTAGTATTGGGCCAGGAATGATTCATTCAGAAGTAACATTGTATTAGGCTTTTGTCAAGTTTTTACTGACTGTTTTTACATACTTCTGCAAGCTTTGTAAGCAATTACTGAGAACACATACTTACATCAAACACCAATAATGCAATGAAGGATTAAAAATATATCAAATGCAGTCCATATCTATACAATACACCAATGGAAGTTGCTAAAGTATAATTGCTCAGATTGCTTTTCAGTCATTTTATCATACCATTACTATATGTCAAATACAAAAACAGTTGTGAGAAGTTTTTTGAATGAAGAAAGGTTTATCAGCTAGAGCAGTAGAATGGATTAGAATTTTAAATACAGAACAGTGAAATTGGATGTGAATACATCCAACATCCTAGAAACACTTCAAGCCTCATATATTATAAGGCAGAAGTTTAAGGGGAAATCCATGTAGAGGGAGAAGTTATGATCCACCAGCAACTCATTTGAGTAGGAAGACTGGCATCCATTTCTGACAAGAAAAGAATCAACTGATAACCCCATAGGACTGGGGAGACAGAAGGTGTAGGAAACCACCTGTGTTAATTTGGACCTTAAAAACAATTGAACATTATTTTCTCAACATCACCCAGATCTGGCTCACTGCAAATCACAGGTGAATGTGAGTAAGTGATTTATAGTTGCAGTTACTATAATACAATCCATTTGCTGTATATCTTTATTGTTCGTGTATCTTTTCAAACTGATCACTTCTATATAGATTTCTCAGTTGTGTTTTTAGTGAATGTGGGGAACCAAGTATCTGCATATCTCAATGTTAAGAACTTGTATGTATAAACTATGTGAAATTACAATTTTAGACAGGTCTACTTTGATTTCAAAGAAGTGCCACACCCATAACCTCTTTGTACAAAATTATTGGTTTTGTACATGCTCAAAATACTCAACAACTATGTATTCTTAATATTTACATGATTAAGTGCTGTCAACCTGCTGAGAAGTGCTTTTATTTCTGGCTTTTGCAGATTTTTGAAGTATTACAATTACATTCTTAAAAACACAGTTCAAATTAAAGTTCATAAAGTAATGTAGGCATACAGTTAGCTACATAAGTGATTTCTTTAAAATCAGGCCAGGTATTATGTGCACATAGGTCATAATTCAGTGAGTAAAATCCCTATTTTCAATTCTTAATGCTTCAAGTTCTTTTTTAACGCAGGCTGATGGGCTCAGTTTGGTTAATGGTAGTGGGGAAACTAGTGATGGATATCCACACTTGGTAAAAGCTGCACTAATAAAGTGTCTGCCTTAATTCTTTGAGTACAAAACCACCAAAAAAATGAAAAAAAAAAAAGCCCAAAGGCTCTGACAATTTATGAAAAGTTTCACTACTTAATACTGATCATTATTATACACAGTTTTGAAACCACCCCTCAACTTTTAAAAAATCAATAAAGCAAACAAAATTAATAGACACCTGGACTGTGTTTCAATGTCACTTCCACTCTGCCTACTTTTTAAACCATATTTTAAAATATGTTGTGTCCTTGTATCAGTAATTTAAGCAAGTTTATTCAGAAGATGGCTTTTTAACAACATATTCTTGGTATAATATATGCAAAAGCCAAACCTAATGATCATGTTAGGCAAAACAAGGCCATGTAAATCCAAAATAAGTGTCTTAACTGTTTTTACCATGACTTATTCATACACTCAATACTGCTTTCATTTACTCTACCCAAACCTCTACTCAAAATACTTGTTTCTATTTCCATCACCTCTCTACTTCTAAGTAAAATGGGTAACACAATTATCATAAACATGAATTTAATTCATTTTGTCTTGCATAATACAGTACATGATGGAAAAGCTTTTCCTCTTGTGACTGTGGAAGAAGAAAAGGTAGTCATCATTTTGTAATGGGAATCTTGCTATAAAGATCATAGCACATGATTTTTTCCATCACTTATGTTTTGAATCTTTCAGATGTCTTTGACAGGGCTAGCTAAACTGAAAGCTTAAACTTTAGTTCTTATCTATGCCTACATTTTGGCAAAAACTGGTAGGGTTAATAAAAGGGACCAAAAATGTCACAGAAACCCTACACCTGACCTATAATTTCTCACTAATTATTCCACACTCTTTCTCATACTGACAGTATAAGTTATTCTCTTTTATTTAATCAGACTTCTCTCTTTTGAAGGGCAGATGTTTCCCCATTAATATGGCAGAATGTCTTTGTTTCCTCACCAACTGTAGAGACAAATGATTACTACAATAAACTCTGGCAGTTTGCCTTGCAGTTACTTGGTGGAGACAAGTAAAATTGTTTTGTGAAGTATTTAAATATTTCAAAATTCAGAACAACCCCCCCAAACCTATCAATTCATTTGTAAAAAGGAAAGTAGACTGATATTCAACCCAAAGGTTAGCTTAAGTGTTCTAAAAATTGATTGCAATGACACTTCTGCTCTACAAAGTTCTCTTATCAATTTAAGTAGTGACGAAATAACACCAGGAGGCAAAACAAATCTTTTGTTACTAAGGAAATCTGATTTACAGATTTAGTTGAAGTAGCTTGGAGGACTTCTGTAGCAATATAGCAGGGTTTAATATAGGCAGTGTGGAAATGTGAAGAAGCTGATCTTGATCGTGCTGAGTCAGGTAAAAGACACTTATGTCTTTGGAAAAGAGCCCTCAAGATGCAAGTATTGGCCCCTAGTGATGTAATGCACTAAAAAATAACTAAAAAAAAGGAGGGGGGAATAACAGATCCCATCCCTTGGCAGGGGGATCATATCAAACTTAGTTGCACAGCTGTTGCTACACAGCAACACCCTCCCAGTGTTGAGAATGTTAAAAATATCACATGAAGAGGAAATGTCCAAAGCAAGACAAGCCAGTAGCTGATGAAAATTTTTGGCAGAACTGGGAAAGATATGTCCATGAGAGACGCTGTTATAGATTCAGAGCTACAAGCCTGGTATGACTCAGAATGAAATCTACTTTCTCTGCTGACACATCCTACTGAGGTATTCAGTGAAGACTGTAATTACAGCTGAGATACGACTCATCAGAAAATGTAACACACCAGCATATAAAAATAGAGACTATAGGCTACCCACAAAAGGTAGCTCAATTCTAGAACTTACTGAAGGTGAAAACTAAATTAGTTAATGGCAGGATATAAATAAGATTACTTCCACAAACTTATTATGCTTACATTTTAAAAAGTTCTGTTGATACGCAGTAGACTCTTGCAGGAAACAGGAGAGTCTGGGATTCCTTTCACAGAAAAAGAACTAATACAGATTTGGATTGTAAGGAAAGCTGTAGAGATGTAATTTACAGTGTCTACGATGAACATCACGTTGTCAAGCTGATAAGTAGAAGGAACTGTGTATCAGAGGCAACTTTTTTTTTTTTTCTAGAGAAAAATATCTAAATGAAATGCAGAACAAAGTAAAAAAACTGTCTCCTAGATAATAAACAATAATAGACAATAAAGGCACCAACTACAAATTCAAAGAGGAAGAGATACAGGACAAATGACTATGTTGCAGAAAAGGAAGTAAACCTCCATCACCTTATCGTAGATTCCAAAACAAAGCACTAGAGGAGCTGGGTACCGGTTAGACATTTTAGATCAAGGGGTTAAAGGAAATCTGAAAGTAAATTTGATTGTTTATTGGAACTGGTTTTTCCTTTCTGCACCTCTCATTTGGAAAAATATCTAAAATTGTATTAAAAAAAAAAGCAAGTGTGATTGTGGTTTGTAAAACTGTCTCCTAGATACACCACCAGATATTCTGTGGGATGAAAGCAACAGAGGGAGAATTTCTGTATATGAGGCCATTTGTTGTTTCTCTAACAAAACCCCTCAGCGCCTAGAATAGGCTCAGTTTCTACATTCATTTTATATATGAAAGTAATATAACTCATTGTATATACGACACTCATTTTACATATGAAAACATTTTAGCACACATTTATTTCTGTTACTGTGTCATCTGTATCTTGTTTCTTGGATGTTACTCCAATTGGATTAAAACATCTTACTTTCTACCACTTTCAGTATACACGCCAAGCCAATCAGTTATTTCCTCCTCACCCACTAAGAGAATTATTAATTATTATGAAACCCAACACTAATCCATTATCTGTTTAGAATAGTACAAATATAAATACAGCATCCAAAGCATCCTAGAACATATATATTTCATATTTATACACTTAAATATAATCGCCCTAAAA
>VXAL01002813.1:54506-67605 GCA_013399475.1 Chauna torquata | reverse complement strand
TAACTCTGTCCCAAACCTAAACCCTAACACCGTTCCTAGCAATGGGTTTGACTGCTGAAGTTGTTCTTTGTGGAACACATAACGCATAGTAAGAAGGATGTTGTGGGTGGTTTTCAAATAAAAGAAAATGTATACATCTAACCCTAGCATCTTGGAGGTGCATTGAAGGTAACAAAATGAATGCAATTTGCCAAACATAATGGAAGAAATTCTGCTTTTGTAACAAAGGATATAGAGCCACTAACATTTAATGTGCTCATCCCTATCTGACACTCAGTAGGCTGCTTCCAGTCCAGAACAGGGCTGAAGTATTTTACTGGATCAAACCTGAACACCAACTGTTGGAAGAACAAGAACAGTAGGCACATAGTTGCCTCATTAAAGTTACTCTGACTAATATATTTGTCTTAAATTTAAATGTCTCAAAACCAACTAATGCCCTTTTCAAATAGAAAGCTAATAGGCTGCCCTTACTAATATATTTGAAAAGGTGGATTCTTTTCCCCAATTTTTTTGCTTCATTAGGAGCTTTCTGCTTCATACAAGCATTGACTAAGACTTGCACAGTTACAGGTGTCAGAGAATTTGCATACAGAAGTCTGGAGATAATGAGGTCTGGCATACTCTCTTCTTTTGGGCATCTGCATTCCCTTTGACTGATGAGCAGGCAAAGGAAGTTATACAGCTTTTTGAGAAGGAAAATGTAACTAAATAACAATATTCCTTAATACTTTTGTGGGAAAAAAGCAGCATTTTCTTACCAAAGTAGCAAACTGTTTATTTTCTGGTGAATAGACTACAACATATCAGTGCAGGGTAGTTACCAAAGTAGTCTAATCTATTTACTCTGACCCCAAGCCTTTTTTAGTGGTTGTGCAATTATGAGAGGTAACTGCAATGCCCATGCCACTATGTGTTTTGAATTTTGTTTTGTTTTGTTTTCTTTTGTTTCAGATTAGTTATTTCTGTAGGATATTAAAGGTGCTATGACTCGTTGCTCGATCAATTGATCTGATCCTAGACAAGTGTTCATCATGAACATTGTGCTTTCCATTATTCTTGTCTGATTGCTCAGTTTTCCTGAGGCTGGTTATTGTGTTCAGTGTTACTGGAACATTAGACTTGAACCTACACATACTTAGTAGTGCAAAGTGATCTCATTAATTTCAGGAAATGGAAGGTACTTACAACTGCGAGCATGGTTCAAAACCCTGCTGATTTTTCCTATGTGCTGCTTTTAACTGTGAAGAGTAGAAAACACTCCACATCTATCAAAGTTCTGCAGGTCTGGGGCCTTTGAACATCCACCAACTTTCATGGTAAAATTCAAACTTTTTAGACCCAGACCTTCAATCTTGCACAAAACACGTAGGTTCTATAGCCCCTTAAAACTATTGTTCCCTGCAGATACATAGACTCACAGAATAACAGTATGACAGGATGTCTGAGGGTGGCAGGGACCTCTGCAAGTCATTTAGTCCAACCCCCTAACGAAGCAGGGACACCCAGAGCAGGTTGCCCAGGACCATGTACAGATGGCTTTGGAATATATCCAAGGAGGGAGACCCTACAATCTGGACAACCTGTGCTAGTGCTCCATCAGCCACGCAGAAATGAAGTGCTTCCTGATGTTCAGAGGGAATGGTTTTGTGCCTGTATTTAACTAAAAGCAGTTATTTTTCTTGAAACTACCAAGTCATCCCAAATATATGCACCCAAAAGTTTCTTTCTAAATAATAGACCAGCAGAAGGGTGTTGCCTTCAGCAACTCCTGATGTTTCTAGTCAGACTAGCATACCACTTCATCTCACAGGAACACTAATGTCCAACTCACTTGGAACATCAGCCAGTGAAACATTGACTCCTAAGAGCTAATGCTGGAAACATGCACAAATATTATCCAAGCACTAAATGTCACACAAACCGCTAAATCCAGCTGACTAGAGGTCCATGGTAGGAAGCTCTCTCTAATCCAGGATGGACAAGAAGTTTTTTTCCATAGAAACATTCAGAGGTATGAAGAAAACAAAGAACCTGGTTTTGCTGTTAGGCACATAAATCAGTGGAGTTGTTCCAAATAGTCAGCCAGCTAATGATTCCTGCAATATTGTTAAAAAAATAAACCTCAACAAAAGACCTCTGTAGAGAACCTCTAATATTCTTCATGTCTGACCTTCAAACAGTTAATTAAATTCTTCTTTGTCTGGATTCAAGTAAGTGTACAATGTGCTGCTTTTCCATCAGAGGGGGATGGAAAGCAAGCATTTATTTATTTTGTGCTGGCCCACATTTCACTGTGAAAGTGACATTAGAATTTCATGTTTGTTTGCTTAATAGCATCTGTATTAAAGCAGCTGTATTAAATTAGGTGTCTTGACCATTCCTTGTAAATGAAAAATCCAAAAGACTAAGATTGGCTTCTTAGCACTTATACATATTCACAAATGCAACTTTCCATATAGGCAGAAGTGTAGCTAAAAGTCTTCCTTGCTTCACTGGTATAGCACTGATAGAATTTGGCTCTGCTCTGAGGGAGCCAGACTGGAACTCATCTCAGCTCTCACATAATCACTTTAAAACAAGTATAGTTAAAGAAGAAATATGAATCCATTAAGACAGTCACTGACTTAGCCAGCCTTGAGTCAAAGTGAAGTTTCTGGAAGACAGAATGACCCATCATCTCCATGGTGAGATGTGGGCTGTTAGACACAATGTCTTTCTGTTGGATCAAATCATTTGAGAAGCCTGTTGGATTTAAGGTCCATGCAGCTGCAAGTTGCAAAAAGGTGGAGCAGGGTGGGGAGAGTGGTGGTGGACCACAGCTTAAACCAAATAATATTAAAAAAATGCAATCTTCATAAAACAACTCTACCTTTTTTTTAAAGTGTGTTTTGTGGTTAAGCCACAAGATGGCAGGAAAGCAAAATAAATATTTTTTGCTGAGGCAGCTGGTCTTCAAAGAGCTGTCTGAAAGAAAGTATAATACAGAATAGGGCAAATTTTCCATATTAAAGTGTAACTAAAGCCTTATAAAGTTTTGGAATCTGCAAGATATTCCTTTAATTAACTTGATGTAGCTGTAACTTGTGCTGAACCATAGTATAGTACCTTTCTCTTACCTGGTGTTTGTGGTTCAGGACAAACACTGTATTCTTTTGCTAGAGACAGCAAGTAAACAAGCTAGGCCTGATTATTTCCTTTTTGGATCCCACTGGAATATGGTGTGTATGAAAATGAAAGGCAAAATAAAGTCTCTTTGTACGTGGAAGAATGATGATTTTCCTGAATGATGATTAATCCCTGGTTTATATATTTTATTAGTATACACTCTACCTCTGCCCTTGGAAAAAATCGACCTTCTCATTATTCTCAAAGTTGACTGTAAAACCAGTTAGGATATTCAAATGCTGACTAGGTTCAGACAGTATCTTGAGTCGAAGAATAAAAGGTAGAAGTGTATTAAAATCATCTTTTTTTTTTTTAATCTGCTTGCATCATCTGATATTAAGAAACTGCCATAGTCTTTTCTATAAGAAAATTTCAAATTAATGAATTATGTTCCTTGCCTAGTCCTTTCAGTGCAATCTAAACTGTTTTTATCCCATCTCCATTTTCAAAAGCAATGGTCACACTTCATCTTTGGAGTTGTGTAAGTAGCAATAGTGTACAATAACAGCATGTAGCAATAGCATCAATATTAGTGGTATAGCATCTTGAATCACTTAGGCTGGAAAAGGCCTTCAACACCATCAAGTCCAACTATCCGCCTAACATTACCAAATCCACTGCTAAACCATGTCCCTTACTGCTGTGTCCATGTATCTCTTAAATACCTCAACAGATGGCAACTCCACCACTTCCCTACGCAGCCCATACCAATGCCTAACCACCTTTTCTGTGAAGAAATTCTTCCCGACATCCAATGTAAACCTCTCCTGGCACAACTTGAGGCCGTTGCCTCACATCCTTGTCACCTGAGAAAAGGAAACCAACACCCACTTCACCACAACCTCCTTTCAGGCAGTTGTAAGGAGCGATGAGGTCGCCCCTCAGTCTCCTTTTTCTCCAGATTAAACAACCCCAGCTCCCTCAGCCACTCCTCATAAGACTTGCTCTCCAGACCCTTCATTGGCCTCGTTGCCCTTCTTTGGACACTCTCCAGCACCTCAATGTCCTTCTTGCAGTGAGGGGCCCAAAACTGAACACAGTGCTCACGGTGCAGTCTCACCAGAGCCGAGTGCAGAGGGACAGTCACCTCCCTAGTCCTGCTGGCCACACTATTTCTGATGCAGGCCAGGATGCCCCTGGCCTTCTTGGCCACCTGGGAACACTGCTGTCTCACATTCAGATGTGTAGCTCATGTACAGATGGAGTCTTACTATCTGTTGTCAATTGTTTGGATAGTCCTGGCCCACAAACCCTCTGAAATGCCACATAGTGCTGACTGTAACCCAGAGAAGACAGTCTGGCATAGGAGTTACTAATGTTCAGGGGTTCTTGAGCATTTTCCCATGTGCAGCAAGCTTAGTAAAAGACCCAAATCCAATGACACACCTGGTTTTAATCGCTCTTGCTTAAGGTGGCTTTTTTATATAGTTGCCACTCCACCCCACCCACCATTTATTGCTGGTGGGTCTTCCAATCTCTACATGTTCTGTAGAAGTGCCAGAGAGCTTTCTAAATCTGATAAAAATATTTTCCCCCTCAACAGACAACTGAATCATTTTGTCGTAGTGAACCAGAAGCCCCTCACCTATAAAGTCTAAATAGTAAATAGTATTTTGTATAAATAAAATTTCTTATCTCCAAAAAGTTTTGGGCGTCTTTTGGCCAGGCTTCAATGATACTCTCAAGAGTTATCTTTAGTTTTGTCTGTTTGTCTCCTTTCTGTCCCTAATCTACTCATTTGCTGCTGCCTTCCAGCTGTTTGCCTTCTATCAGGAACACCTTTTATGTCTAGGATAGAAGGCCTTGGAGATGTGCCAATGGCAAAGAGAATTCTTTACTGAGCCAACCAAGAAGTGCACCATTCTGCAGGTGCAATGGCTGTGTCTTGGCCACAGATCAAAAGCATAGATAATGTACTGAAGAACTTTATCGCACACAGGAAATGAGTAGCAGTTTGTGGGTTTGCAGCCTAGTTAAGTAATCATGGTCAGTCAGTGCATAACTAGTTGCCCTGGTAGTAAAAGGAGAAAAGCATACCCCAAAAAAGAAACTTCACCATATCGTTAACTCATGTTTTGGAATACAACACACTTGGTTGTAAGAACTACTGATCCCACATTTTTTGTTATTGAAATGGTGTACATGTACCAATTCAGAGTTCTACCTAAAGCAGTCTTGATACTTTCTGGGCCTAGTTTGCTAATCTAAAGCAGTCTTTTCATTTAAAGCAGTCACTTCATCATCTTTTCTATGAATTGTCCATGATTATAGTGATGTGTGTGGGTAATATCAGCAAGGAATAACTGCTGGATATGTGCCCGTTCTAACTCATTATCCCGGTCATGCTGAGGAATTCCTAATTTGTAGATAAAAGCTTGTTAATGAATAACAGAAGTAACTTCTTTCTGTTAATCTCAAAATCCATCGGGACTGATGCGAGTGTTCCTTGAAAACAAAGACATACTACTCAAGTCCCAGTCAGGAGATATGACTGAGATTTATAAAAGCAAATCTTTTATCTGAGCAATGTGAGAACAAAAATAGAAAGCTGAGACTACATTTCTTTGAAGGGCAGATGTTGAACCAAATCAAGGATTCTGCACTAAAATATTAAGATGCTTTGATGTTAGAATTTGCCTAGGAGAATTTATAGCAACAATTAAAATTCCTTGTTTATAAGGCTAATGCTTTTTTTTTTTTTCTAGAAATGTGTTTTGCTGCAAGTTTTCAGTAATAAATCTTTTTTGGAAATGTGTTAGACTGAAAGCGTCTTGCAACTATCCATTGATTTCCAACATTTAGATTATTATAGAAACCCATTTTGTTGTGATTTTTGCAAATATATTGTTAAAGTCTTAGTCTCTGCCATGTTTCCTTTTTTCTCCCACCACCCAAAGGCAGACAGCAAGTTTAAGGGAGCCAGTTTTTGCAGCAACGCAGTGCCAGAGTACAATATGCGTTTACTCCTAAGTGATCCTCTCAGTGGTCTCATACCAGTAGCAGAGTCCTGCCACGCTCATTTTGTCCACTCCTGCTGCCTATAACTTGAGCTGTAGTACGTCTAAAGAAAACATGGTTCAGGCAAAATAGAGAAACAATAATAAATAAATATCATATTCACTTCTCTGTGAGCTTCTCTTTTAATTATTTACTTTATTATACCCACTGGCAAAACTGCATGCTTTTGTATTATTTTCCCACAAACATGCCCTGAAACCCCCCCGGCCACACTCTGTTCTGCTTTGGTGTGATTGTGACATTAGCAGAACTGGAAGCCCTGTTCCTGCTACATTTACTTCTACAATATTTGTATTCGTTTACTAGTCATTTTGAATACAATAATTTTGCCGATGCTTTTACCATTTAACTTTGTTTATGTACAGAACAAATATGATCATAAAGATTATAGGAACACATGTTTATGGTCACGGTTACTGTCAACAAAAACATGTGACCCTTATGATTTCCGGGCTGGACTGAAATGCTTGTTTTCAGCAATTTCTTTCTGTACATTATATGCTCTGAAATACTTAATTCTCTTCCATTTGCTTCCCACAAATGGATTAGTAGCTGGATTTTTTTCCCTAGAGTTTCTAGTCATAGTATGTCTGTGTGTCTCTAACTTTCAGTCTGTCATTTTTCTCCTTTAAGTGAGAACACTCCCTAAGTCTTATTTTTTCTTAGAAATAAACCGTCTTATCTTCTTTATACAATGGAAACTACTTACAGTACATCCAGGCTAAGAACTTATAGCTTTAAGATCTTAAAGAATGTTTGGTAACTTTTCAGCTAAGTAAGATACATTTATCTTGGATGTCTGAGCTATTTCCTTTGAGAAAGTGGCATTAGCAGTTGAAAATAAGTCAACCTTTCTAACTAATGAATTGAACATGATGTAATTGTTTTAACAAACATTCTGTCTTAATCAGCTAATGATATGGACATAATAAATGCCTCAGTTTTCTCAGTCAGTCCAAAACAGACTTGACATCATGAATTTTAACTTCATTCTAGTTATAATTTACATATGCAATATTGGAAGTATAAAGTAAATAAACTAATAGAGCAACATAGTGCTGCTTCAGAGTTCCAGGTGGATACAAGAAACCTAAACTATTTTTCAGGTATGGTAATGGCAGGAGACTAAACCTGATTATCTTAAAAGCCTCCTTCAGTCCTATGAGTTGTTGTTTTCTTAGCTTTGGTGCAACCCTGTGGTATAGGCCAAATAAATATTTCTTTCTGTGTATCAGGGAAGCACAGCTTGTCTTTTCAGATTATTATTATTAAAACATATGTTGCAGTTCAATATTTCAGGAGAATAAAAACGTGTGGAAGGAAATTCAGAACACATTCTGAAAGTTACTGAAGACAATTATGTTTTTTTTTTAAATATGGGGAGAGTCCTTGAGGCAGCCTCAGATAAGGTAAAAATGACTAGTAGAACATTTTCAGGAAACCATTCATTTCCAGGAGGAAGAGCACCTCTGTTCTCAGATGCAACCCTGAAAGATCACTTCGGGGGGCAGGTAGTGGAAACAAACCAAAAGTTTGTTGTGGCTAGGGCACTCTTCTAAGCCATAGGAGAACATATGAGGAAAGTCTGTGGAAATCACCAGGTTTCCACAGAGGCAAAAACAAGGTTACTGCTCAAGGAAACCATATATATAAGCAACAAGAAGTAGGAGGTAATTCAATGATTTGGGGAGTATAGTTCAGCTGATTAAAAAAGATCCAATTGTGCAGTAACAAAGGCAGTATGATAGAGGTTGGAGAGCGTCTGCGTACAGCCCAGAAATCATAAAACTTTAAGTGGCTTCGGTCACATTGATTTCCTGTGCATACAGCAAGGCAGAGATTGAATAAGGCTCGAGTAGAGTTTAAGGAGTTTTGATATATTTGAAGGATGCTATGACACATGCTTTTATGCAGTTCTCCAGAAGTAAGAGGCTGAAACTCTATCAAGAGAGCAATATTCTTCAAAGGAACAGCACTTTAAAATGCAAGATGCATTAGAAGGCCGAAGTGGTCTTTTCTTTCCCTAAGAGGTCTGGGAAGTTAACTGTGTGTTAATGGGAATTTTCCATAGTCAATCCCTCTGCTCTGTTTCTGTGACAGAAAAATGTTATAGTCCAGAGAGAAGTAGTTTGTACTAATTTGCTTCTCGTTTAGTTCTGCTTATAGCAAGAAGAAGTAGGTGGATCCATTGATTTGGATATGTTAAGTGTGACATGTGGATACATATACTATATTTTAATAGTAAATCTTGCTGTTGGCTCAGTGGTCAAATAATGTATACCTTTTTACTCGGCCAGATAATGATAGGACAAGAGGGAATAGTTTAGAACTAAAAGAGAGGAGAGTTAGATTAGATGTTAGGAGAAAATTCTTTGCTCAGAGGGTGGTGAGGCACTGGAACAGGTTGCCCAGAGAAGTTGTGGATGCCCCATCCCTGGAGATGTTCATGACCCGGTTGGATGGGGCCCTGGGCAACTTGATATAGTGGGTGGCATCCCTGCCTATGGCAGTGGGGTTGGAACTACGTGATCTTTAAGGTCCCTTCCAACCCAAGCCATTCTATGATTCTGTGATTCTGTGATACCTTAGTAGCTTCATCTTTATACATCAGAGAATCTAAAAACTTGTCTACACAAATTTCTGTACATGCACATATTAAGTGTTGAAGTGCTTCATACTCTGGTACATTTTCTTTCCTTAAATATTCTGTGTTTTATATTTGGAATAATACTGGGCATTTTTTGTGCTCAGTAGTGCCTGGCACAGCTTTTGGGTGGTGTTAAATAGTTTAAAATAGTAACTGTTTTAAGTCATCTACAGTTATAGCTGTGAAGTGATTGCTAAGTAGACAGGATAGTCATAATCCTTATGTTTTTAGCTCACATGAATAGTAGCAAAGTTCAGGGATCTGAAACAAGCAAACAATCAAAACATCTTTCCTAGGAATCAACAGCAAAAATATTTCTTGTTAAAATGTGTAACTTGTCACCAAGTCTTAGAAAGCCATTACAAAATATGTTATCTGTACCTAGGCAGTTTTACCTTTTGTAAACAAGTAAGTTAAAATTAATCAACAGCATGCCAAAAACCTCTGCTGAAGTGTGACAGAATTCTTGTTCTCTTTTCTAGAGATATGATTTTGAATTCTGGAATATCTTACTTACTAATGGGCTCTTGTCTGATTTTACATTCTTTTTGTTTATTTTACCAAAGTACAATATTCATAACTTTATACTCTCTCTTGTTTCAACTTTCACACATCTTCGTTCTGCATCTCCTAGCTTCGGACAGCTTCCTATTCCTTCAGTTTCCCTTTCTTCTCTTCCCTTCTCCCCCTAATTTGGCCACATGGCAGATCTTTTTTTGTTCCTACCAAATTGTTTAGCATCTGAATAACACTGACAAGTCAAGGAGGAGAACAGGGCAGTTAGCTCTCATGGTATCTCTGACACTTAATCGCACTGCCAGTCCTTCAAAATATACAGGGCAACCTTGGTTGCATTACCTCAGATCATTCTGAAAGCCAGGTAATTCAGACACGAGGGGACCCCTGTGTCACTGGCCGCGCCCTTTAGGCTTTGTGATAAATGCTCCTTTGCTCACATCCACAAAGGAGCACGGGGGGGGCAGCTGCAGATGGAAGAGCCCAATAACATTCTGCCCCAGCTGCTCCCAGGCCCGCAAGAGGAGCCATCAGCCCATACCAAGGCCCATCTCCACATGCCCAGAGGAGCACAGGGGCCCAAAGGCAGGCAGCAACCAAAACTGAGCACTCAGAGGAGGGGGAGCCTTGTCCAGACCGTCTCAGGGCAGTCCCAGGAAAACTTCAGCCCCATGGTCCAGCCATGATGTCCACAAGTTGAGTAAAGGCTGGAGAACTTTTCGAACTGAGGAAGGTTTCTGCCTGGGGCTATGGGACACATCATGGGACACGTAACGGGATGGCAGAGGACTTACTACATGATGTTTAGGGGAGGAACCAAAGGTGGGGAAGGGGAGTGATTTAGATGATTTGGGGAGGAACAAATGGAACAAATGTGAGAAAATAGATGGATAAGGTGACAGATGGTTGTTTGTAACAGTTTGGTGGTCAGTACGCTCATGTGTCCATGCCCTGCACCTGATCAGCACAGTCTGTCCCATCTTCGTCTTATATTAATGTCTAACTCTTACGTGCTCTGTGTGAATGTGTGCATATGGGGATCTCGGTGCTAGCAGCTGGAGTCAGACCATGGGTCACAGGGCCTGTCTGTCCATGCTGCAGGCCAGAGAGGCACACTTAAGCACCAGCACCTGGAGTGGGACCTTGGGCCACGAGGGCCTGTGTGTCCATGGTGCCAGCGGCTGCAGCGAGGGCAGGAGTGACAGTCAAGCCCAGCCAGCTGGCAAGGAGATGAAGTGGCCGGGGAGCCAGGCATGTGGGCATGCCTCTGAGCAGGAGACCAGAGGAGGAGCTGTCTATCGCAGAGACCAGGGGAGACCTGGCCAGCTGCTGGAGGGACTGGGGAGCCCAAGGAGAAAGGTGGGTGGTGTGTCTCTAAGGAGTGTCTCTACTGGGGCCCGGGGCGTCCACATTCCCAGAGGTGGATGTCTGTCCTGCTCAGCCAGAGAGGGGGCCAGGATGAGGCCGTTTGTGCTGCTGTTTACATGAGTGCCCTGTGTCTGTGTTCACCCCTGCGGCTGGCTGTGTACACGTGCATGTGCGGTGTATTTGTGTGCCTGCTGGCAGTATATCCTCGGCCTCGCTGGCGGCATGGAGTGCGGCAACCTCGCCTCTCCTGGGCTGTCAGGTATGGCGTGGTCTTCTGGCAAAGCCTGATCTTCTTTGTTAATTGCCTTGGCTAGCACATAGGAGGCTTCTGTGCATTGCACTAATCTACACCATACTCTCTCTAAGTGGGGCAAAATGCCTGCAGATATGACGTGAAACAGAGAAATAGGATTCGTTAGTGCAGAGGGACACTTCGCCCTGAAGTGGCTCTGGAGAAACGTTGCCAAGAAACCCTCAGACAGCCTCCAAGCAATCCATTCAGTCTCCCCAAGGCAGACTAGCTGCTCGACGCTGTCAGCAGAGGACTCAGCCTCGTAGGAGTAGCCAGAAATATCGTTTACTTCTAGTCTCCTGCTTTTATAGGTAACCACATCCAGTAGCTCCCTCCAAAAGTGGTCAAACTTTCAAATCACTTTAATTAAAAGATTGGCTTATGAATAAGCCTATAACTCAAGCACACAGGTCTATCAAGTAGGCTGAAAGTGGCATAGTCACTGCTAACATCAAGCAGTTAAACAGCTGAAGAAAACAACTGGAAAGTGCAACATGAAACTAAATGCTAAATGCATCACTAGAAAAGCAATTCCAACCAAAGTTCCATTTTTGTAGGTATTCATAGAGCTTGTTAGTACCTGCATCTGTGAGGTTTTTAATAGGTTGCTACAAGACAGCAGTTTATACTAATGGTGAGGTCTTGTGTGAAGAGAAAAACATAGGTAAACTACAAGGCTTTTTTTTTTTCGTCTGTTTGTTTGTTTTTAATTTGGGGCTGGAATACTTAGCACAGCTACCGGCCAAATAATTTCAAAGCTAATGCTTTGAAAGAAACGATATGCATTAGTCTCATGAGAGATGGAGGTACATAGAGTAAGCTGTATGACATGTAAACGTTCAGCTGTTTGGACTTGAACAGAGCTACATGATACATTACTTTTATAAGCAGTGTTCCTCGACTACATATAAAAAGCCTAGAATCTTTATGACATTTCTATTACTCTCTGAAATACAAGCATGTTCTCAAAGGACTTCACTGTCCATTTTCTAGAGTCCTAACATCCATTTCTATGAAAGTGGTTTTTTGAACAGTGGGAAATCCTGATGGCGTGGATTCAGTCTCTTTCGCTACAGTTTAATCTTTCACTGGGTTTTTACAGCTATATGTAGAAGAGTAGATTGTAATTGTGCAAGCCTTGTTAGTACCTAATTGGTAAAAGATGTGTGGAATACTGATCTGATTTGAGAGTGTATTTGTTGTTGTGAACCTACATATTCCTCAAAAATAAAGTAGTAATTTAAGCATACCAGTCTAATTTCTTTTGGCCGTAGCAAAGTGTAGATTGTCTTGCTGAAAATTAACCTGCTCATATTGTGTAACTGATACTTTCACAGTCTGATGCACATAATCACCATGTTCAGACAATGGAAATGTTTCCATCATGGGACACAGCTAGCCTCTGTGCCGTATAAATGAGGTGCATTTATAAATACTTCTACTGTAGTCGTCTCTATCCTAGAAGCTCTCCTCTGTGACTGATATATTTAATTCCACTGTACTGTAATTGCATATACAGGTCAAGCTTGCCACATCTCTCAAATGATTTTCTAAGGTATGAAGTGGAAGCTCTTGGATTTATAAATTCCTGTGATCCTAGCAGGTCTTGTGACCTGTGGTATTTTTCTTCAAGTTTTAGCTGTTGATTTTTTAATGAGCTTTGGATTTTTGCACCTTATAAAGACAACTCAAGCAATCTCCAAGTATGGAAAATTTGAAACACTTGATTCCAGCAGACAGTGGCTGGCAACATGGCCAACGAGAGTTACTTTCAGAGAAATGGAAAGGGATGTAGAATTTAGAGCCACCCAGCCAATTGAGTTCCACTGTCCTACACTACCTAACTGGTTAGTATTGAAAGTCCCATTTCACAGAGACCAGGAGATGACATTTTATCAATTTATATTAAGGAAAAATATGGGTCTATATGACAAGTGAATTTTTAATCTTTTTTTTCGGTACTACCATTACTCATTTCTTCAGTTATTTCTTTCAACCTTGCTTTGTTTCTGCCCTTTGTTTTGTTTTTTCTTTTTCTTTTTCTTTTTCTTTTTCTTTTCCTTTTCCTTTTCCTTTTTCTTTTTCTTTTT
>VXAL01002813.1:40915-54394 GCA_013399475.1 Chauna torquata | reverse complement strand
TTTTTTAATTTTTTTTTTATTTTTTCCTTTGGCTGCTTCTTGATGAAAAAGAGAACATGTTACTAAGTGACTAGTCTCATACAATACTTCCAAATTTCTGCTTGTAGGTGTTACTGAGGGACCGGATCCAGAATATCTGAGGGACTAAGTTCAATTCAGTTCAGTTCTATATCCATATACATCTTTTACTTGCAGCTAGTCACAAGCATAGAAACATAAGATTATGAACAATATTTGCATCCTTTTTTGGCATGACCTAAGAGATGAGAGCAGGAGACATCAGATGTAGAGTGTTATCTCATCTCCTGCTCAAATTCCTGCTACATTTAGGAAAGAGACAAAATAAATAGATAATTCATACCTCAATGAAAATATGCCATTTACAACACATTGTACCTTAAATCACTGTAACAATATACTTTTATAAAACACTTGTAATAATAATAAAAGTATTCAAAATTATTTTCAGAATTTCTCTATAAAGAATATAAAAATGTCTCTTGAAGTGGCCAAAGGCAGCTGCCTGTAGAAGCATATAACAATAACCATATATGAAGTTTCTCATGTATACTCCCCCACCCTTTGACCAGTTGAAGACAGATTTGGCTTTGATAAAAGTAAAAAAAAAAAAAAAAAAAAAGTTATGTATTCTTATTCTATGATTTTGCCTAGTTGCTTTTCAAACCCATCTAAAGTATTACTACCCAAAACTTGGCCATATGCTGTGTGGAAACCACTTCCTTGTGTTTGTTTTGCATCTGCCTTCTGTTAGTTTTCCTTGGTGCCCTTCCTGGCTTTTGCACTGGGACACACAGTGAACAGTCAATTCCTATTCACTGTCTTCACGCTACTCAGATTTTATTGACCTTTGTCATATACCTCACTTAGTTGTTTATTTTTCCAGATAGAAGAGTCCTCACTGAAGAATCTGCACTGAAGAGTCTTCACTTAATTATTTCTTATGTGGAACTAATTCTACAGTTTTTGATCACGTTTTTTGCCTTTCTCTTAACCTTTTGCAGTTCTCCTGTGTCCTTTCAGTATGACCTACATAAAATATGCCAGTACTTCTGCCTGGACTAAAGCTTATCTCTTTTGAAAACAAGATTGTTTACAAGATAACATCTGCTAGGTGAATGCATCGCATTGCTTGCCACCTGTTCCAAGTGTCTTAACACTTGTACCTTAGGTGGAACCAGGCCAATGTGAACATTAATTTGCAAATGTTAGATCTTGGTAGATCTTTGATTGCTGATTTACAGAGGTTAGGATTCACTTGTTGGCCAATTCTGTTTAGTCAGGAGCTCCCCTGAGATCCTCTCCAAGAACAGAGATGTTTGCTCTGTGGCACTGGTTGTTTGAGGGGCTTTGTTCGTTAGATTATTCTCTGTGATTCTTTATGGTTTGTTTGGTTTGGTCTGGTTGGTTTTTCTTTTGTTTGTTTATTTTGTTGTGTTTGTTTTTTGTTGTTGTTTTTTGGTTTTTGGTTTTTTTTCCTTCAGATGTCTTCTCACTACATAGTTACTCACAGACCATGGTAAAGTTCCTCTAGAAGTTATGCCCCAAAATGTTTTAGTCAGTTCCGTATTCTATAACTTGAAGAGAAAAGATGACAGATGGTGTTTTCTTTGGCTAACATGGAGGAGTTGTTTGTGCTGGCATAGAGTAAATGGTATTTCATTACTTCTCAATGATTCTATGTAGTTTTGAATAAGAACAGAGAGAAAAGGGCCCTTGGTGAGTTTCACTGCTTCATTAAAGTCTTCTTGTTCAGTCATACTGCAACCATCTCAGTAAATTCCTGGGGAATTTTTGGTTTAGTGGTTTTTTTTTTTTTTTGCCAAAACGTTGAAGACAAGATGCACAGTAACAACATGCTTGACCTCAAATATCAGACATCATGGATTAACCCTGACTATATGTACTGGTTTTACTCTGAAAGTGAAATAAATTCTGTTGAGACAGGAGATCTTGCTCTGGTCATTAGGGGTTGTCTAATCCATCATCTTGGACAGTACAGAGACCAGCCTAAGTCACAAGAAACTAGTCCATCCTTAATTACTCTAAACTAGACCTTCTTCACTGAAAATGTTAGTGATTCTCTGAACTTCTTTATGACATGCCAGCTTTTCTGTTCCAAAGGCTTCTGGTGGCATTACAGCTTGAAACTTTTACTCGTGAGAGAGCAAAATGTTGAAAGGGAGACGTGCCATGAAGTTCTTCCTGTTCCTTCATTTTGTCAGCCCTAGTATGGAGAGGAAGGAATTGCAGCAGCTAATTCTGAATCTCCCAGGTATCTTGGACATTCACACAAATGTACCTCCCAGTGTCTCTGTGGAAGGGGTAGTAGTACCACCACTGATGAAACAGAATAAGTGCACTGTAAAGATTGTGGTTGGGATTCTCTATCTAGAAATGATAACAAAAGGTAACAGAAAACTTGTGGAGAGGAAAGAGACTATGAGATCTTCAAGAAGAGGGTGTTTAATTCAGGAAATAAACTTCTAGTATATGTAGTCCTTGTACTGTAATTCTCTCTAGTTAGTGTAAAGTAAGGACTTCCATTCTTAAACTTGCACTAATATGTTCTCATCAGGCATTTTTGTCTTAACACTGTCACAGCATTAATGACCTTATAAATTGTATTTACGGGTGGCTTTAAAACCACGTTCTTATCTGATCAGTGATTATTCAGTCTGTGTAACCTGTTCTTGAGCCTTTAGCTATCACTTCATACACGGTTTGTCTCTAATTCATAGGTGGTGTTTTGAAGCCATTCTTTCTGATTATTCAGGACATCCTGTCCTCCAACTTAATTCTAAAAGACTTTCCGCTTTTTACCAAAAAATTACACTTTTGTGAGAGATGTAAGTGCCCTGACATACCACTCTTCACCTCTGGTGGAGCACAGGGAGATAAAAGAGTTAGCCCTTGTCAGCACTGGGGTTTAAAAATAATAGTTGTTGCACTTGCAGAAATCACAGTGTTTACAGAGTACCCATTTGATAAACTTTAAATGCAATAAAGTATTGCTTTTTACTTCCATGGATGCAAATTTAGTGTGATTGCAAAGCATAGGTCTTCAGTTAACACATGACATTAATGTCTTCGATCAGTCTTTGATAAGACCTGAAGATTCACTCCTCGGGAGGTGTACTTGCTTCAAGTTGCTGCAACACCAGTCTGTAGATGGCAGCAGAAAGTTCCCGGAATTAGTTCCCAGATCGTTCTGATCTAGACTGATGTTTAATGAATGGATGTTGTAAAAGCATCACCGTTACTGTCTATGATACAGTCGAATGTATGTACAGTCGGCATACACCGTCCTTGCTTCTGTCTGAACGTGATTAAGGAGTCACTGCCTCATGGTGGTTAAAAACTACTGAGTTTATACACAGAGGTTTTCTTCAGTTTCTTCCAACAGTAGTCAATGAATTTCCCAAGGCAACCTTCTGAGAACTACAAGCAAGGGTTTGTGGTGTTTCTTTTGTCAAAGATTAACGTTAATTCTAAACTTCTAGTGTTTCAAGAATATAATTACGATACACAGGACAATAGAAGGAGGAGATAAAATAACCAATCTACTTATGTAATCTACTTACCTTATTAAAAGGTAGTATTATTCCAGTGCACCCATTAGCTCTTGTTAAATATGCTTTCATAAAGAACAGGTCAGTAGTTCAGTGCTTTTAGAGTCCTGAACTTCCCCTTGCTCTTTAGTTGTTTTCCTTTCATTAGAAATATTTCGTATCACATATGTTCTCAGAAATTCTCTGGTCTAGGAGGTGCTGTGGGAAACCTGAGATGACTTTGCAAGATGTCAGAGAAGTTAGTTATAACTCAGTTGTAACTCATTCATAGTTCAAGTTCTCAGCCTCTGAGCTGTCTGTTGTCTTGAAAGTGAATTCTTTGGGGAAGAAATTAACCTGGTTGTATAAGCATGTATGTTTGTAAACATCTAGTACACCAGCACCACATCTACACAAATTCTGGTGTGTTCCTCAGAGTATGATTTACTGCAATAGCTTTAATAGAGTGGTTCACAAATTAAACAGATGGCATGGGAAATGCGTATTCTGATCCATTCAGAGATGGTAAACATTTGCTCTTTAAAAAGTTCACTTCCTCCTTCTCCCTTCTTCTCCCCACTCCCCTATTTTTTTGGCCACAACCTTTTCCAGATAATAAGCAATTCACTTGTCTATGCAGTTATCACTTGTTTTGCATGCAGAGAATGGGAAATTTTTATGTAATTTGCTGTCTGAGAAACATGCTAAGGGCCATTAGAAATCTTACTGTTATATTTCTACCTTGAATTTATTTGTGTTTAAATCATTTTGAATTTTTTTTTTTCCATTTTACTGTGAGTATGACAAACGGTATTAGTTGTTAAGTTGCTATATACTTAATAATGTTTCTCCCTAACTTAAGCATTTGCTGTTTCATAAATTGAACTCCTTGAATGTGAAGAGGCCCTCACTGTAGGTCTAGAAAGCACTTAGTTCATCCTGGTGCTGCCTAATGGGTTTCAAAAGCACTTACAATCATTGGGTACCTTTCTCATCTCTTCAGTTTCTAACATTGATGATCTGAGTCCATTTATATACTGAGTTTGCATAACTGGTTCAACTGGAAATAACACGTGACTGTTTAGGTTTCCTTGTATTAGATAACATCAGTGTGGGTTGGTCTGTTGAATTGAAAGAGTTCTAAACACACCACTAAAACACTCTTGTAGGAGAGCAGAGCTGTGTTCTAGTTCCCATTTTTAGGCAGTATTGTAGGAAGGATAGCAAGCTTTGGCATTTTGTAAGGGTATGGTAAGGGAACTTTGTGTGTTTGTGTGTTTGTGTGCTTGTGTGCATCTTCATATCCTCAAAAGGGTATGCTATTTTTATAGCTTTCAGACACTTCAAATATGGCTCCCCTTTTCCAAATGTTTTTCACTCCCATCTTCATTTTTAAAGGAAGGGCAAATGAGATTTTTGTTTGTTTGTCTTTCTTTGTAAAGTAATTTGATCTGCACATACATAGGCTTGAGCTCTGTGGTAGTGAGTTGTGTAGGTCTTAGTAAAGATCTTTGAACTTCCTTGGGTTTCCACAGCTGCTTCAAAGTAGAATTGTCAATCCCATGGACATATCCTCACCTGGAAAAACAAAACAAAACAAAACAACAACAAAAAAAAACTTGCTGCATTGAAAGCATAAGTACCAGTATGCTAATCACTAGCTGCTGTGTAATTTTCATTGTTGACAGGAAGATCTTCAGGCAAGCTAAAGGAGAAAGATGTCAATGGGGCACTTCTTCTATACTCTTTAGCTACTGAAGACTTATTCTTCAACAACTGAATTACCTTCTGCTTTCAAATAGCATTATTATTACAACATTTTGCCTAGTTGTTTTTCTAATTTAGTTACTTTGGGCCATGCTTTTTCACCATAATGGAAAGATCTGTCATCAGCTGGAGGATGTAACAAGTTACTGACAAGCAGCAGATGGAGCTAACTTGATGTGGCAACAGTATCCAAACCTAACATTCAAAGGCTTTTATGTCTACAGTAAGTCTGCACAGCAGTCAGGTGTGACTGCAGCATTTATAACATTACCCAGGGTGGCAGCAATCTAGATGTGTTGATACGAATAAGAGAGAAGAATTAGCACTCATAGACTTGTGTGCATGGGGCTTGCATAAAGCATGGGTAGCTAGCTCATGCTGAAGCCCTTGGTACTGACACTGCTGCTGCTACCATCTTCAGGTAGATTAAAAATAGCAAAGCTTTTCCTGCTCTTCCAATTAGACTGCAGTCATGTGCAATGCACTGTGTGTGTGCAAACATATGCATGGCCCCCAGAGTCACTTCCAAGAGCTCCACTGGCTGGTTGGCTTTCAGCGCTAATGTGGTAATATTGTGATAACTACAGAGTTGAAAATCCTGGCTGGATTTCTGAGCATTTTGAACTCTTTTATACTACATCTTTAGATGGTTGTTCATCTAATCTTACTACTTTCAGAATTTCTTGCAGATCATTATGAAAGCTACAGAGGTTGCTAGGTGGATCTCTTAAATTTTAAAAGGATCGTTAAATCATTTACTTATTAACTGGTGTGAGGGGGGAAATATTGAAAGTAGAGAGAATGTTCTGGGTTGGACCAATGGATAAAGGGGACATCAAAAGGCTAAAAGCAATCATGGGTTACAGAAAAATCCCATGAAATGCCAGCAGCTGCGGCTGTATGCACTGGAATAAGAAAGCCAGGGACTAGACTGAGGTAAAGGAGATAGTGTTTAGAATTCCTGTTAACAATAAAATGTGGTCACTATTGCAAAAAGAGCAACAGGAATAGAGCCCTGGGGGAGGAAGACAGGTGTGTAGACAGCAAAGTTTCTGTTCTGGAGTACCAGCCTCCAAGGAAATTGTGCTCTGGGAGACACAAGGACAAGCAACACCAGGTGCTCTGGAGCCCTGAATTACAGACAGTGACAGTGAGTATCTAATCCATCTAATGTCGGACCTTCCTTATACAGTGGTTTTGTTTTGTTTTGTTTTGTTTTGTTTTGTTTTTATTCGGGGAACTAGGACTAATAGAAAGTGATGCCACCCACTTCACTGTGTCCCTTCCACTGAGGGTACAGAAAGCCAGAAAGAAGTGTCTCCATCTGCTCAGGGTCCAAGCTAACTTGGCTGGTGATGGCAGCACCTCTTTTTGCCTTGTGTTCTGCATGAATGGGGTTGACATCCTGTCACCAGAAGATTGACCGAACTTCCAGGCCATGTGTATCTTTGGTAAGAGCATTTTCTGCTGTTCAAGTTCAGCTGCTCTGAAGCCAAAAACGCAAAAGCCAGGGAAAAAAAAAGAAGAAGAAGAAGAAGAAGAAGAAGAAGAAGAAGAAAAAGAAGAAGAAGAAGAAGAAGAAGAAGAAGAAGAAGAAGAAGAAGAAGAAGAAGAAGAAGAAGAAGAAGAAGAAGAAGAAGAAGAAGAAGAAGAAGAAGAAGAAGAAGAAGAAGAAGAAGAAGAAGAAGAAGAGAGAGACTGAAAGAAAGTTTGATCTGTCTTTCTGATTAGGACATTTCACTGAGTGTTGGAGATAGGAGGGAGCAAATCTCTTTTTTTCTCTCAGCTCCAAAGACTGCTTTCTTTTGCTAGGCAAAAGGAGGCCTTCTTCACTTTGCACAGAGCTGTGTCTGGAAGCTCAGTTCTGCCTGTACCAGCCAAGGAGGGTTGGAGACTTCTCTCAAAAATGAAACAGCAAAATATTTTGGTTAGAGCATGCTATGTAATAACTGAGATCATGGTTCATCAGTCCTCTTTATAGAAGGATTTTGTTTCTGGAATGACCTCTAGACATTAATGCTGTTCTCTGCTTTGGCTTCCTGTGGGCCTTAGACAGAGTTATCACAGAATCACAGAATGCCTGAGGTTACAAGAGACCTTTGGAAATCATCTGATCCAAACCCCCTGCTGAAGCAGGGACACCTACAGCAGGTTGCCCAGGACCATGTCCAGGCAGCTTTTGAAAATCTCCAAGGAGGGAGACTTCACAACCTCTCTGAGTAACCTGTTCCAGTGCTCCATCACCACCAACAGTAAAGAAGTGTTTCCTGATGTTCAGAGAGAAGGAACCTCCTGTCTTCCAGTTTGTGCCCATTGCCTCTTGTCCTGGAACTGGGCACCACTGCAAAGAGCCTGGTTCCGTCCTCTTTGCACCATCCCTTCAGATATTTATAGACATTGACGAGATCCCCCCTGAGCCTCTTCTCAAGGCTGAACAGTCCCAGCTCTCTCAGCCTCTCCTCACAGGAGAGGTGCTCCTGTCCCTTCATCATCTTTGTGACCCTCTATTGGACTCTTTCCAGTATGTCCATGTCTCTCTTGCACTGGGGGGCCAGAACTGGACCCACTGCTCCTGCTGAGGCCTCACCAGTGCTGAGTAGAAGGGAAGGATCACCTCTCTCCACCTGCTGGCAATGCTTTGCCTAGTGCAACCCAAGATACCACTGGCCTTCTTAGTGGCAAGGACACACTGCTGGCTCATGTTCAACTGGGTGTTCAACAGGATTCCCCAGGTCATTTTCTGCAAAGCTGCTTTCCAGTTGATCATTAGCCAGCGTGTCCTGGTGCCTGGGGTTATTCCTTCTCAGGTGCAGGACTTTGTGTTTATGATAGCTTCTCATTGAAAATGTGGTTGCAGGGGAACATCGGTGGATTGTGGCCAATCCTCCAAGCCAGGAGATACTGCATCTTTTCATTCTGCTCAGGCTAGATTAGTAGTCTGTTACACTAGTAGACTGGTAGCTATGTCAGCGGTTTGTTTTGAACCACTTTATTGTGCCATGTAAAAGGAAAGATAGCATATGGAGAAACTTGCCTCTGAGTACCAGTTCACGATGTTGTAACTGAAGTATCTTTAGCCTTTTCAACCTAGTTTTTCCTGAGGGCTTGCTTTTAATGCAGTAAGATGAATGTAGCAGTAATTTGAGTCACAACAAAATGCAGACATTAAATTACCTACCATCAGTAGAGGTTCACACATCTTACCCTCAGGAATCACATCCAGAAACAGCAACAAAGAAGATAAAAACCTCAGTACCAACTACACACTTTCTCCTCTACTACTGTGTGTGAACAACACTTTGTGCTGGCTCACAGCAACTTGGCTTCATTTCTTCGTGCATTAGATATTTTTCTGAATTTCTCTCAGTAAGGGTAGTTGAATGGTTGTGCCACACAAAGTTAAGTACTCCTGCCAACACTAACAAGAAAGGCAGTACACCACAAAAATCGAGGTCAAAGGTAACACCATCATCGTAAGGATACCACAGCCATCTTTACTGCTCCTGTATGTCTGCAGGTGGTGTTATTGGTGTAATAATAACGTGTTTAAATGATTTCACAAATTTTAATAGCTGCAGGAGCCACCTCCTAGAGACAGAGCTTAGCTTTCATTTTTCCTTTGAGTGGTCTTTGACTTGCATTTGGCTGAAGGCAGTCTTGAATAAAGATTTATTCAGCAGAGAAATCAAGGTGGTAAAAAAGAAGGCAATGTGTAATAATAACGCGAATGTTAGCCAAAAAGTCATCAGGTTATAAGCCTTGAACATAAAGATAATGGACATGTCTGTATTCTTTCTAACCTATTCACTGTGTGGAAGAGTTATGCAGTGTCCTTTCTGAATCACAGAAACAGTTTAAGTAGAACAGAGGAACCTGTTCTAGTGTGTGACCGCTCACACATGGTGAAGAAATAATATTCTTATACTCATTCAAAAGTCTGCCCTTCCTTCACAGTAGTGTAACATGTGGCGTATTCTTCCTTTTTGTCATAAAGACAGAAATTAAATAGTGGTTTGTGCAATTCTGCATCAAGTTTAATGCTCTTTCTAATTAGCAGAAAACTTGGGTAGGTATGAAGAAGCACAAACCTTGTCATGCCAAGTGATGGCTTTGACTTTGACCAGATTAGGAGCTTCATGAACACAGGTAGGACCTTCACAAATCCAATTATACAGTTTAACATGTCAATAGGAAGAGTTTGTTCCCAAAATAAGCTTCACAGTCATTAATTATGACATGAACCATGAATCTATTCCATATTAATTCTAATTCTGGTTAGTGTAACAGGAAATAACAGCTCATTTATGAAAAATGTGTTAGATATTTTAAATTAATTTTTATCTGACAAAACTTTTTGTTTCTCTGATAGTGTGGAGTGGAAAGTACTCAGACTGCTTATGATTTGGTTCAGAAAGTAATTCCTTCTTCTAATTTTAAATTGATTATTTCTCTATCTTCAGTGGAAGTTCCTTTGTTCCTTGTTTTATGAAAGCCTAGTGGCTGACATTTGACTGACATCCTGACACTGACCGTTGTAGGGATGTTTCTATCTGCTCAGCCATTTTTGAGCTAGGTGGTGTCTAGTGGCCAGAACAGAGAGTATTGCAAAGAGCCCTTAGCTGCTGCCAAGTAATTCTGCCCCAGAAAGGACACAATCCTGTCAGCCTTGCTCTGATCCTGAGCGAAGGAGCCCTTCTCAGAAGGATAGTGAGATTAGATTTGGTAGAGTATTGACATATGCTCCCAGAGTCAACCTTGTATTTTGTTTGCAATTCAGGGGTGTCTTTTATGGATGCACCACTTTTTGAGCTTTACCATTACTGTGCCTTACCCAGCATACAAAGAAGAGTAATGCTCTTTCACATACAGTAATAATCCAAAAACTGTTCTTTGCAATTCTACTTCTGAGTCCTTGCTGCTGATGTTCATTTGTCTCCTTTGCTTGGTGTTCAGCATGGCTAATATTTTTGCTCTGTGCAGAAGATGACAGATACGCAACTGTCTACTCCTGAGTGTCAGTCCACAGAGGACACGCTATCCACATGCACATTATAGGCCTCAAACCTGCCATCCAGGTGGGGTTAGCTGTATCTATACTATGTACAAGAGTGTCCTCAGGTATCACAGCCATCCCACCAGGCTCTCTTAGCACCTGCCCTGATCCTGATTTCATTGACTCCATCAGGCAGCTTTTAGAAGTGAGCCCTCACATATCCTTACCACGGACCCCCACAGTCTCTGGAGAAACAAGAAAGGCTCACAGGCAGTATAGCCTTCCCGCACTTTCCTTGGCAACTAGACTTTACAGTCCTGGTAAGGAAAGGAGACAGACATCTGCCCAAACAGGCCCAGCCTTCATGGAGAAGGAGACTGAGCAAAGTGCGCATAGTACTTTGTGAGCCTTACAAAACCAAAGGGGATGGCCATCAGCCATAGGATAAGCACAGTTCTGCTCACACTGTTTGGCCAAAGCTGTTTCTGAGGCACTCAGTAGCAAGCGTGCAGTGGATTAAGCCCTCTGTCCTGCCCTGTGTTGTGTAGCCTAGGCAGCACACTGTGACCTGGCTTAGCAGAGTGTTTTGAGGGTGGTGAGGAGGGGAGAGGCATTCACACTTCTTGGGAAGTGACTATTGCAAAGAGAGTATTGCAAAGGCTTGGCCATGATGTGGTTGTCTCCAGCATACATACTGACTGAGGGGCTCTCTGGGTGACGGTCTGTGCTTTGCGGCATGTTGGACGCTGCAACAGGACAGTGAAGGTGCAATTATTGTTCCTCCAGTACCACCAGCATAAGCTTGTTATTCTGAACTCCCCATTGCAAAGCTTCCATCTTGGAAGAGAAAATGAGAAATTGAAATAAGCAGGTATTCAACCTTGCTCCCTTCCTATCCTCTCCCTTCTACTGTGTTGCTATGCAATAGGAGCCACAGATGCTTGCTTAGGTTGCAAAGAAGCTGTTTGACTGGGATAATTCGGTGCTATGCCTAAGAACATACTTGCTTGAACACAGGCAGTGCCACAGTGCTGTGACAGTGCTGCACAGACAGTGCTGCACTCAGAGCTGGCTCACTTTCCCAGATCACGCTGTGTACATGCTACTCTTCAGGCTGCTTTTGCCCCATTTGTGTCCAATGCAAAATGTGTAAATAGTCCTGGGAGAATCCAGGATCTCCTCAACCCTGAAGAAGTTCTTCCACCCCTAGGCTACTCCTTTTCTTCTCACTCTTTCCATGGCAATACTAGCCTATGGTGAAGGAAAGAAGGAAGGTTTAACAAGATACCAGAGAATAGTCTTACCCAACGTGTCTCAGGGTTCTTGCATATGAGGGTTCTTATCTAGAAACTGGGACCTCCAAATTTAGGACTCAAATCTCACAACTTTGGGCAATGTCATACCCCTCAGTTGACCCTGTACCTAAGTGCTTTCTACGTTTATCTACTGGTCAGAGGATGCCAAAGCAAGGTGCAAGAGACTGAGTTTAGGCCTTCAAGGAACCAAAGCAAGTTGATTTTCAGGTGCTTTCAGGATTGACAGCTGTTGTCTGAGGTTTAAGCACCACCAGTACCAATTGAGGCAGCCTAAACTCCAGTGTTTCTGGTTGGGCAGCTCTTGTCCCTGCCAAAATAGTCAGTCTTCTGGATTGGCCTTCATGCTCCAACCACAAATGTGACGGGAACATGACCAAACCCCTTAAACCGCCCTGTCTGGGCAAAGCTTTACCATACCTGTTTTGGAGGTGCTTGACAGCACACTGATGAGAGACACATTTATGAGCACATGGAGGCCTCATTGTTTACACAGAGTAATATATGAAAGTACAAATATTTAAAAAAAATAAAGTATTAAAAAACGATTTATAGAAGACACAATAAGATTGCAAGTATTTTGCTTAGACTTATGGAATACCTCATGGTTAAAACCAGGGATATTAGTGTTACTAACAGATAAGAAATAAATCAGCCTACATTTGACCCCGGCTTATCAACAGTAGTTACTGGATAATCAGTTCAAACATTACCTTATTAGTAAACAGAAATATTCTCGTCACCCTTTAGTGCATTCTAAGGCAGATATTACTCAGATAACATTTACCATTTTGCAATACTCTATTGACATGAGAAACAGACTTTGGGGTTGGTTTTTGTTTTGTTTTGTTTTGTTCTGCTTTGTTTTGCATAACTACAAACTGGTGCTTGTGCTGCATTCTGCTTTGTACAATAACTGAAGAATAATGGCAATGAATTCTTTTTCAGCATAACTTAGATCATAAACAACTGATACTGGAACCATTTTATTTGTTTATTTTAGTTGATTTTCTTCTTTTTTTTTAGCAGATCAGTATCTGTCCTATAAACGTCTTGGGGAAGATTTTGGGACATTTGAATAGTGTCTCTCAGAAGCCATATTCTTGTGAAGAAGGTGGTTCCTTCAGCCTTCTTCACACTGTATATCACACGTAAGGACATGGCCCTCAGCTATGAAATCAACCTGTTTTTTATGTAAAATTGCCAAATCGCAGCAGTTTCTTGCTGTGATAATATTCTTTGCTTGCCTTTATGAATTTTATGTAATTGTTACAATATCAATAGAAACTGTCTTTTTAAAGAAATACTTAGAAAACAGAATAGGTGACTAACTGTATACATAGATTTCACCACCTTCCCATCTACAGTACTATATAAATATCTGATTTTCTGCAATCATACAAAAATTATATTTTAATAACACTAGACAATGCTATCTGCCTGGTTAAAGTTTCAAGTTCACTAGCTTAACATACGGGCAGTGAATGTGGTAATTGTTCTAGGTTAACATTTCTGATTTTTGTCTGGCTTACACCAGAACATGCAGGACAGTACGAAAAGTTTATACAGCAGCCCTTTGAACCAGTGAAACATTCAATAGAAGTGGAGTCAGCAGGACGGGGGACACTCAAGTCTGTTCTTATTTTGAGGCTTGTTTACAGGCTGCTTGTGCTGACTGGAAAATTCATTGTACATTAACTTTAGATTCTGCTTTTCCTCCTGAAGTATGAGTGTGGGCTCTGTGGCAGAGTGAGGTGTTACTTTCTGTATCTCTCTGGTACACCGGTTAAATACAGTGACTGATTCTAATGATGGTATTTTTTATGTTTGTTTACTT
>VXAL01002813.1:7584-40878 GCA_013399475.1 Chauna torquata | reverse complement strand
TTTTTTTTTTTTTGGCTTGTTAATGTTGTCCTGTTGGAGCAGAAGCAGATAAAACAAGTTGCAGTAATAAGCACTCTTCAGAAAATCACTTTATCTTTAAAATTGTTTTTCTACGGTTACTTAGTAGTTGTAGTGTCTTTTCCTCATTTACTACTTTATCTTTACAGCTTGTGTGCTAGCAGCTATATAATACTCAGCTCTGCATCTGTGAATAGAAATGACATAATTAAAAGCCAGCCAGCAGCATATCCCATCTACACGTTTACGCCTGCTTTAGCTGCCTTATTTCCCAGCAGAACTCCGCTTGCATTTGCTGTTCAGAAACTCAGCGTGTCCAAATGTGGCAGGTTTGCTGTGACACAGCTTGTTTTAATGGCACTTTGGGCATTGTCCGTTCAGTACAAGTGCAGTAGCTTCTGATGTGTTGTTTTGATCTGTTTTTGCATGCAAGCAAGATATTTGTCCAAGTTTTCTGGGCATCTGCAGCTTATGCTCCACCCAGACTGTCTGATCTCCCAGCCAGACAATCAAAATCCACTATTGCTTCTAGACACAATTTCCAAGGAAGAAGAAGCATACATGTAAAGAAATTTAAAATGTGATGTACCTAAATGCACTTTTCTGTTTACTTGTTACTGAAGTAGCAAAGCTTCAAATAGCAGATTTCTCTTCTTATTTTTAAAATATTTTCTATTTGACCTATGGTCTGTTTACAGGAAAAACTACCTAAGCAACTTATTTCTGTACGTAGGACCTTTCTCCTGCAAACACAGGACGGTTGTGCTACCTGACATTCTGCATGTGAACAGCCTGCAGTGGAACCGGTTATTTTAAATGGAGAACGTGAGTAAGTGCTTTGCTGGACTGCAGCCAGGACGAGTGGAGCATTTCAGCACTCAGCCCTTCCTCTCTTTGCTTTGATATTTTTCAAATTCAAAGTGTGCCAGTGTGCATCAAGTTATTATGACTGAATTGCTCTGTAAGAAGTAACCAGTAATTGCGTGACATATTCAAGAAAGTTTTTCAAGGGCTGATTAAGAGCTGCTTGTAGAAACTGACCTAATTTTCATATGACCATTTTAAACAAATAAGTTTCATGTGCTTTAGATTGCATTCAGTCATCCTGAACATACTGTGATCAGTTTGGTTTCAGAGCTGAGAAAAAAAACTACTCCCAACAGCAAAACTTGCTGTCCTATTTTTAGGCAAAATATATATGATTACATAAATGTCTGTGGTATTTTGGCATTGGCAGAATATTATCAACCAGGAAACCCTGAAGCACTGGGGTTCTCTGCTTGCAGAGTGCTTGGAATGCAGCCTCCTTTAAATCAGATTGCAGGAGGTAAGAAGACCTGAAAACAAATAAAACTTGGAATCAGTCATGCATACTTGTTTTGGAGAATCAAGTGAGCAAGTGACTTTGATAGCCCTCAAAATACATAGTTCTGAAAAAATCTACTTTTCTTTACTCAGCATAAATAAAGGTTTGAAAAATAAATGTAGTGCAAAACCTTTCTCTTCCCCACTGTGTCTGAGCAAACTTGTTAGCTGAAAGACAAAAGCTGAAACAATTCTTCCAGCACCATTATTCAAAACGTCTGACTTTTGTTTAGTTTTCATTTCAGTTTATGTTAATGGGTGTTGGTAGAAGAATTCTGACCATTTGAAATAGAATTGAAAGTCAGATCAAAACATCTATGCTTAAATAAGATGTTCATATGGTTTAACATAGCAATCAAAATAAATATGGTGATCTAGAAAGACTGCTGTGTATTTATGCAGATGCATTGTTCTCATGATGTAAGAGAAGTGACCAATGCTTATCTCTAATTTACCAAATGGAAACATGCAGGTAAATATTATACTCCTGAGGCTGGTAAGTGAGATTGGACTTTTGGCATCTCTTTCTCACACACTTGCCAAGCTGGACAACTTCCTACATAACTGTTGCCTTTTTGGAAAATACTTAAACTATTTCTTGGAAAGTGGCTGAAGGTCAGGCAGAGTTTGTTCTGGGTTTTACAGTATTTGTTATTGCATAAGAAGGTAGTGTCCTACTTCTCACTGAGGTCTGGCTAAAGACTGTTGGTGTGAAGGACGCATGCTTCCTAACATATAAGAAACTCTACTGGAGACAGTCGGAGGCGGTACTACATACAAGCCCCTTTACATGTTGTACATCAATATTTACATTTGGAAAATGTGTACTCTAGAATGGTATTCAAAATCCCTCAAATATCTCCAAACTGCAGGGATTTTGATATTCAAGAGGGCTTAAGATAGGGTCTCAGATAACATAGCTTTGAGATCATCGTGTTCTTAGTCCTTAAGAGTACAGCCAAAAGATGGCAGAAGAAAACAGCAAAGATGATAGACGATAGTAGGGGTAGTAGGGGTCCTGGGAATACAGGCACAAGTGGTAACAGGAGACTGAGGGTGGAAGAACAAATCACAAATTGTCATTCACTGGTCACTAAAGGAGTGCCACCTTAAGAGCTGGTGAGACTGGGTTTAGGGCATAACGAAGAGAACAAGGAATGTGTATCCTACAGGTAAAAATCCCATGTAAGGTAGAAAAGCAGGCAATAACAGGGAGGTGTGAAGGATGGTCACAACCCCTAGAAGAATGGGAACAAAGGAAAAACAGAAAGAGAGGAATTGCTCCAGTATTGTCTTCCTCAGCTAAGGACACCACTGCTACATAGCCACAGCAGGTCACCCTCAGCTTTGATAGGTAAAGAGCGCTGCTTTTTTGCTTACTGCTCACCACATTTTTCTCTGTGTGAAGTACCTCTACTACATCTCTGGGTTAAGAAAATTTGGACTCTCCAAAGCACTGGGAGTGTGCGTGTATTTCTATGTGTGTGTGTGCACGTGTGAGTGTTTGTGTGCGTCTGCGTTTTCTGCTCCAATCTGCCCACACAATGCAGTGATTGATACCGTAGCACTGACTCAGAATAAACTCGAGTGCAACATCTCTCTGAATGAATATGAGAATTTCAAACCTCCTCTCCACTCCCTCCCCCAGTTTCTTTGGTCTACTCTTACTTCTCAGCCCATCAAAATATAAATACACCTATGCATTTATGCACACAAACAATCCCAGCAAAGTTTAATGGAACAGAGTGTTGCTTACTTTCTCACAAGCACATCTCCTTCTCTCCACACTTTCCTTCTTCCCTTTTCAGACTGGTGTGCTTTGGATTTGTTGCTTGCCTGCTGCTGCCTGCCCCACATATTTGCACATTGCACAGAAGCGTGGTGTTCCAGCCCGGTAAATTACAGTTAACTGAATTGCAAAAGCAGGATCTGATTCAGAGAGTAATGGGTCTGTAGAGAAAAAGAGAAAAAGAAACAGTTAATACAAGGAAGAAATGTACTAGGGTGTGTATGGTATTTCCGTTTTATTCTCTCTTTTCAGGTTATGGTTTGTCTAAGGCTCTGTTTTTGTTCAACATAGTATTAGAAAACTTGTGTGTGGAGGAGAAACAGTCTATACAATCCTGTGTGGATATTGTGGTGCTCTTGGGTTTTGGTAAAATGTCTCAAAAATTAATTGAATTTTTTTCTAAAGAATTGCTGTGACTTGGATTGAATACTGAAAGATAATAATTAGAAAAGAACTGACTTGTACTTTTGAGTATTATGGCAAAAATTAACTTTTTGATGTTATTTTTTTTATGGCTTTTGAGAGGTACTCTGTGCTCAGACCCTCACTGCTCTCCTGCATCGTCACAGTGCAACAGGGCTACAGTGCATCAGTTCTGAGGTTGTCCCAGTCATTTCAGATGACATTTACTCATCACAGAAGTCCAAAGTAGCCTTTAACTTTCACTGAGCCCTGTCTGGATAGGCAGTCATTAAACGGCCTCAAGTTCGTGAACAAAAGCCCAAGTTGCTATATTAACTCCAAATTATATCATTAGGATAGCATAAAAGTGTGCATCCAAACCTTGTATACACTGCTCAGATGGAGGTCATCTTCCTTCTCCTCTTACAATTGGCTTTGCTAACAGTGATGCAGAGGAGAGGTGAATAAGCACAAATATGCAGGCAATGTGTAGCAGTGTTGCACAGATACTGAGTTAAAAAAAAAAAAAAAAGCCTTTGGGGCAGACCAGCTTCTGGGAAAATGACAGTTTTGTAAAGGATGCAGGCCAGGCCCTGCAAACGACAAAATCTGATAAGCTGTCACACATGTCACATGTCAAGGCCTTTGTTCAGAAGCTCACCAGTGGCAAGGTTTGAGACACAGATCATTGCAGAACTGGACAAGCTTGCCTCTTTCCTACTTCTCCCAAGCCCTCAGCAAACTCAAATTGATTTGCAAAAAAGGGTCATATCTAGCAGTGGCTTTAGATTAAAAGAAACAAACAAACAAAAAACAAATGAAAAAGACCAGAAAATCCCATGCTGTTGCTGGGAAACATAAATGCTGGGGCTCTTCACTTATATACTTCTCAGTTTTAATGACCTCTTTAAGACAAATTTCATTTTGTGTTTTTAAACAGCTTTGGCATTTTAGTTAGAAATTATATATTTACTTACAAACCCACAGATGTTAACAGAGACGTGCCAAGTGGATAAAAATAGAGGACACTCTTTGAGTGAAATACAAATTATTTCCTGTCTGAACACTAAGGAAAAAAAAACACCTCTGAGGTGAACTGGAGTCACCAGCTTTTAGATTCTTGCCTCATTCAGAATGTCCCAATTTTGCTCCTAGTATCTTTATAGCAGACCAATACTGAAAATATAGTGTGTCAAAGCCCAAGGGGCTGCCATTGGTCTCTGTGTAATGGTGATCTTCAGGATTCTGCATTTTCTTTTTCTGAGGTAAACATAAAACACAGCAGTGCTCCCACAAAGCTAGATAAGCAGTATTACCCCCTTCAAAAACTGTGCTTAGTCCTCACTTTCACAGTGCTGACTCAGTGATGTACATATTCATTAGTTACTTTTAGCAGCATAGGTATTCCATATGAACAATATCTTTAAGGAAAAGTCCTGGAGTAGAGGTTATTTCTTTCAACTCTTGTTTTCATCAGCTGTCACAGATGTAGCCCTGGAAATCAATATGGTTTCATACAGGATTTCCAGAGAAAAAATGATTTATTCTATTCCTACAAATGTAACTTTGGAGCAAGTACCAACCTGGAGCTAGTAAGACTCATTATAATTGAACTGTCTTTCACATCTGGCTACACAATTGCATATTTAATCTGAAACACCTAGAAACACTAGGCTAATTATATTCCTATAAAGAGCAGCATACTAAAGTTAAAGAAAAGCCTGCTAGAAGTTCAAGACAGGTCTGCTTCCTCCATACCTTGTGCACTTTCTCCCTTAAGCCTCTGTGTTGCAGACTGTCTTAATCCTTACACTGTCCTCTGCTCCAACGCCAGCGTTCAACAAAGGGAGGACACATAATCTCTTGACAGTAGAAATGGAAATGCAACTTGTTTTGTCCTTTCCTGTAACATAGGGATAATTGCTGGGAAAATGTGGAGTTTGGGGATTATAAGCAGCTTGCAGTGTTTGCTGTTTCATCATTGTATAACGTGCTAAAAACTGCATGTGAAGGAAACTAGTCAGGCGTTCATTCAGGTTTTGTCAGTTCAGATTTAACTCAGAGAAATGTACTAAAAAAACAGTATAGTGGTTACTGTATATTTCAAAGGTAATACTGGATGGAAAGTTTTTGCTATAACCTCATTTTATACTCCAGTCTGTTTGGATAGAATACCTTAAAACCATAGGAGCATTCCTAGATATGAACCACAGGAGAACTTGGAGAGTTCCCCTCATAATTATGAGCTGCTTTTTAGCAATTCATTTGCATTGTAGTAGAAGACTGTAAGTTTAGTTTGATGTTAACACACGGGGATTGTTGTACTAAGTCAGGCCAGTGGCCTAATTAGTTGAGTACACTGTCCCTTAGCCTGACTAGATTCAGATGCATTTGACAGCTATGCAAAATGCAGGTTGGCAGGAAGAAAATTTATCTGCCACATTAGGTCTTCCCTTTTGTCTCCAACAGCAAAAGTGACAAATCATAAAGTGAAGTTAAAATTCAAAGATACACTGTTTGATGGTGCTCCTCTTATCTGCATGAAAGCCAGCTCTATAAACCTTCCTAAATTCTTGGCTTCACGTCTGAAGAAGAACGCTTACAAAACCCTCTTTAATGAAGTTTAGTAACAGTTACATTGGCTCTAAAATGAGGAAAATCATGCAAAGTTCTCCAAGATTTTTAGTATTCACAAAACAAGAAAAAGCTAAGCAGTTGACATAAAACTGTTTTCATATGGTATAGGAAACACAAAAAAAAATCTTCCTGTCAATTTTTCCATTTGGAAAGTCTATAAAAAATAACTTTTTCTTTCACTTTACCAGAACAAAGAACACATTTAATTTCATTTCAGGAATGAATGCACAACTTCAGATCTATCCATCATTTAGCACTAACCCCTTGAACGTACCAGGAGCCCAGTCTACAGAATTTAGCAAGAATGATGCCCAGAAACAGATTTACACTTCTACACTCAGTGAAATGCATAATAAATTATTGTCTTTCAAGTGTACGTGAATTAATATAATCATCCTGATGGTGGTATTAAGTACCTGGTGTGCCAGTTACGGGTAGAATAAAGATGTTCTGAGGGGTGATCTGAATGCTAATGTGAAAGTAAAATTTATCTGTGAGCTCTTGCATGGTCTCATGTGGCCAAAGTAATGGGAAACAACATGTGAAATGTGGCTTTCGCCAGGCACACCTGTAAGCCCGCAGGAGCAGGGTGGCTGGCGGGGCAGTACGGCCGGCGCTCAGCCCAGCACCGTGAGCTGCGCTGTGGTCCACGCTCGTCTCCAGCACGCTCCCATGGGGAGCAGCAAACGGTGGGAGCTGCCTGCGCTTCTTGGCAGCGCATCAGTTGGGTATTCTGAGGGGGAAAACCAGCTTATTGCCTGAGTGGGTGTCTTAAAAGAAGAAAAAAAAACTTAACATTTAATTAATCATATTCTTAAGGCAGTGAGATAAAGGGAAAAATTAAAATCATCATTGAGACAACATAAATACGGTAGGTTGTGGAAATACTAGAGACTGGAAGTAGCAAGTTGGATCATGCTGCTTGTGCTACTCTTGCTGTTCGCCTTCCCCCTCATGTTTGTCACACTCGCTGCACCTCACCTGCAGTTAAACTGTAGGGTCAGCCAGCCAGACACTGCAGGCTGCGACTGCCTCTTCTGATGCTGCGCCTGTGAACTTTGGTAGGCTACGTGCAGCTACAAAACCACCAGCTGTAACACAGCCCTACCACAGTGTGACGAGCAAACAGCCATGGTTCAAGCATTACATGCTTGTCTGCTCAGACCCATGGAAAGCAGTGCACTTAAAAATACACAAAATGTTTTAAATAGGGTACAGAGAGAGCAGAGAAGGGATAAAAATACCTGCAGCATAAAGCATTGAAGCCTTTAGTTCAATGACACAGTACGGCATTCCCATTTCTTTTTCATCTAGGTAGAGGGAGATTGCTAGAAGGAGAACATCTACCAAAACTTCTTCTTTCAGATATTATTAAAAATAACAGAAATCATCCATTTGGTGTGAAATTCAGCTAAATGTGTTGGGTGGCTATCCTTAGAGATCTCATGCGAAAGCCTCGGAAGTAATAGTAAAGTACACGTGTAAGAGGGGACGAGAAGACCCACAGTTCTCTGCCCATTCATCATCGGCACTCTTGTGAAGCTGTTGCTAGACAAACCCAACATGGCACACGACCTCACCGGTCCTGCAACTCCGTCTCACGGCTGCTGCTGTTGCCACCAGTTGGTCTGCAAAATACCTGTTTTTAGCTGACAAAGACTGAGAGTCAAGCAAGAGCAGGGCACCTCGATGGCCCCATCAGGGACCTGTCACCTTTGGGGGGCCAGAATACCGCCATCATGATCCAGGTGAGCATCACCACCACCTCCAGAGCAACCTTGCAGACTTCCATTTGACCACACACATGCCCTCCGCAACAAGTGCCTCAGGCAGGCTTTTGCTAGCTCACATCAGGTGTGATTTTTTATTTCTGCTGAGAGCAAGTACGGAAGATGGGGCTTGCTGACCAGGTTTAGTTGGTTCCTGACAGCCTGACCCCATCAGGACTAGGTTGCTCAAGCAAAGGATGCAAAAGCACACGTGAAAGAAAGGTATGCAGCCCAAGTTCCCCTTTCTGGATGGTGTCCTGAACATACCTGAGGCGATGGAGATCCCTGTATTCTGGACACTGAAACCACGTAGGAGAAGTGGTGTCGGGGCTGCCATGAAGATCCCAGGAGACAGTGCAGCTGAACCAGGGTATATTAAAATCAAAAGTTTCAGATCTTTGAGTCTTCAGCCATTCTGTGCTTCTCGCTTAAACATTTCTTAAATTATTGCAAAGCGAAATGGAGGCCAGGGAAACCTCATCCACCCCCTAATTTATTTACCAATATTACATCTTTTTTCATCTGTTGTTCCTTTTTATTTTGTTTGCTACACACGAAATGAATGTAGCTGTTGGTAGTTACTAGACTGGAAAGGTGTCCAGGAGGCTCAGCCTTCTGCAGCAGGATGAACTACCTGCATAGCTCTGATACTTCTGAGAGAACTCTGTGCAACTTTTCTTGAGTGTCCACCTGAAAATTTCCAAGACGTCCTGTAGCACTGCCCTAGCTGTTAGAAGACACCACCCAACTTTTAACCTAAAGCCCCACACTGAGGTTTAGGCCCTTTGTTTCCTGCTGTAACTCTCATGGGCCAGGAAGCAAGATTTCCCCCTGCCCTTTTGCAGCTGCCTTCAGGCGTGCTGTCATGCTCCCCTCACTTTAAACTAAATAGTCCTATTTCTCCCAGTCTTTCCTCGCCAAGCACATTTTCTAGACCTCTGGCTATTCTCACCGCTCTCCTTTGGACTCCCTCCAGTGACTCCCCACCTTGCAGGAAGTGCCTTGCCCAAAACTGGATGCAGCGGTTCGGCTGAGGTTTTACAAATGCTCACTAGAGTGGAATGAGTACTGTACGAGCCCTGTAGGTTATGCCTCTGTTTAAATATTCCAGTGCAGTGTTTGCTTTTCTAGCAACAGCAGCAGATTAACTCCTGCTGGCTTCAGATTCACTGTGACCCTCAGATCCTCTTCTGCAGAAGTAACACCCAAAAAGTTGAGTACCTGTCTAGTCACTGGGTGATGCCTGCATGCGGTTCCTTCTTTTTGAATGGCATCTCCTTAAAAAGAAAAAAGGTTGTTTCTCCTGTTTGTCAAGATAACGTGAAGTGTTAATGATGTTCACCAGCATCGCTGCCTGTGCCACTAGCTTGGTGCCCAAAATTTGTTAAGGTTGCTTCCTAGTTCAATACCCTAGTTCTAAAAATGTTGATTTGCAGAAAACCCAAGCCAGGACTTAATTTACCGTTGTGTTTTTAGAGTAAGGGGCTGAGCACTTTTCTGGTATGGTTATCCAATTTTGCTTCCATCCAACAGTATTTCATCTTCACCTGGTTTGCCTGGTTTGCTTATAAAAAGATCACATCAACCAATGTCAAAAGTATAATGAAAGGCAAGATTTACTGCTTCCATTGTTTATTCACAGGCCTTTTACCTTATTGTAAAGGAAATCAGATTGGTTGGACATGATTTTGTTCTTGATGAGACTTTGCTGACTGTTAAAAAATTGTTTGCTTTAATATCAGTAGATACTTTTGTTTGGACTAAAGTTTCAAACTTTCAGTTTCTTTTCTTAAACCTTTTGCCAGTCAGTTAACGTAACTGACTAAGGCAAAATTCTCTTACCTCTCACAGCTTAACACACAGACCTCTGCAATGCAGCACCATTCAGCGCTGAGCAGGATTTGGAAAGTTGAGTTGCAAGGCACTGCTGAGCACAGAGGAAGACCAGCTTGTCCAAATGCTCTCAATGACTAGATTAACAGAAATAAGACAAAATTAAATGCCAAATCTCACACCTCAGGGCCAGCAATAGTAACAGACTATTGCAACTCACCCTGGGAGAACAACAAAGGCACAGAAAGGCATGTGTGTGTTAGTCAGTGCAATTACTCTGAGTTTTGACTACCAACAGTGACTATTGTTATTTAAAGGTATGATAGGAATTTTGCAAAGATGTCTTGGGAAGCCATCAGTAACTTATACTCCTTAGGTGGTCAGTGAATAGCTTCCATGAAGAGTAGACTCAAAGAGCAACAAATAACAACATAAACGCAACAAACATGTAGCCGTTCATGATAAATAAGTCAGAGATGAATGTACAGGGAGGAGGAACCATTGATGATCCTAAAAATGTTACCACTTGAATAAAGGAATATAAAAATCTGTGGGCTGAGGCAAGTAGTGATAGCCACAGTAGATATTTCATAATTGTACAGAGCAAAAGTGTCAGTAATCAGTCTTATGAATCATTGCAGTAATAGTGTATAGAAAAGAACAACAGCAACTGCTGTATGAGTCTTTCATTTGTGCGGATCAGATCACCATGCTTTTACTGTTTTACAGTCAGTAATGTGTCTCTGCAGCACTGCCATGGATGAAGGTGGTGTTTTATACAGGAGTTATAGCAAAAAAGGGACTATGAAACCAGGGGAGGCAGAGTGAAGAGAGGACTGAAGGTTCCGGCACTGAACCTGCAGCTGATTACTTTTTGTACTTTTTTCTTTTCTTTCTTTTCTTTTCTCTTTTTTCTTTTCTTTTCCCTTTTCTTTTCTTTTCTTTTTTTCTTTTCTTTTCCCTTTTCTTTTCTTTTCTTTTTTTCTTTTCTTTTCCCTTTTCTTTTCTTTTCTTTTTTTCTTTTCTTTTCCCTTTTCTTTTCTTTTCTTTTTTTCTTTTCTTTTCCCTTTTCTTTTCTTTTCTTTTTCATCAGACACAGAGTGACTTGCCTTAGTTTACATAAGATATTAGTGGACTTGACCAGTTTCCCACCTTTTTAGAATCATGCTCTGGCCTTTGGGCTGTTTTTAATGCATACTTTTAATTTGTCCTCAGAGTACTCTACAACTTCTCACATTACAAAACCTAGTAATCATTATTATCACTTCTTAAATCTAGAAAAATGAGGGCCAGAAAGTTAAAGCTAGATTTTCAAAAACAGCTTTATTCTGCCAGCGTATCAGGACCTATGACCATGAAGGCCTATTCACTTCTTACAATGTCTCTAGCTGTTACCAGATTTGAAATTACCTCAGTGAGAAAGGAAAACAAAAACCACAACCCCCCATTCACATCGCTGGGAGGGACGACTACTGAACAAATTCTGCAAACGTCCTTCAACAGCACCACTGGTGCCCAGGTCCCCACACTCAGGAGCCACGCATCACCCCCGCTTTCTTGCAAGCCTTCCCTGTGGGCCAGTGACAGCAAGCGGCAGCGCAGCGGGGCACACAGGGTGCTCCCCAGCGCCCCGCCGNGGTCTTCCGGGCTGTCCTGCAGCAAATGGCACAGGCGCACTGGCACCAGGGGGTAGGCTCTTCTGCTGTGGCATTAACTTCCTCCCCCGGGACTTCACCTCTGGTTTTACAACCACTTGCTTTTATTACAAACAATAATTTTTGTGAATGCTCAGGGAGCACTGTGTGGGTAGGATATCAAGCCAGGACATGTAGCTCATTCACTGTTTTCTCTTTACTGTTTCTTAAGAGGGCCAGGGAGTGCAGCAATAAATCAAGAAAATAGCACAACAGTGGACATACGCGACTATTCAGATCGGCAATGTGAGGTGCATGTTCCTGCAAAAGCCATGATCCAAGATATTTACATATGAAGTTTTGTTTCATAGAAAAAAAGAAAAAAAAAAGAAAAGAAGAAGAAGAAGAAGAAGAAGAAGAAGAAGAAGAAGAAGAAGAAGAAGAAGAAGAAGAAGAAGAAGAAGAAGAAGAAGAAAGGAAGGAGCGAAGGAAGAAAAGACAGGAAAAAAAGAAAAAAGAAAAAAAAGCTATTTTTAGGAAATAATAGAAGATAAAGGAGTTTTAAGTGCATTGGATAAAGTAGTTCCTCTGACCCACTACTTCCTTTTTGTTCTCTTTCTTTTTAGTAGCTTCCACATCATTCAGGAAATGTGTACGAAACCAGGAAATCAGTTTGTGGCACAGACGTGGTGTGGAAATGATATTCTTTGGGGTACTTGAAAAGTGGTGTACAAGCTGAGGTCTGCCAGATCACAAGCGAATAGCACAGTCCCAATTAGCCACAAATGCATGCCTCTGAAACACTGTCATTAAGCAGCCGACTGCTGCACACAGCCATCTCAGAAGTCACCCCTCTCTTGGGCACAAATAACAGTCACTCGCTGCGGCACTGAGTTGCTTTGACATACCGGCATGCCAAGGGTACAGCCCGCTAGTTCATGTCCAGCAAGATCCCAAATTATCCAGAAGTGTATTTTCTGTAGCACAAGAATTGCTTGTGGTGGGTAGGACACCGGGACTCTCACCCAGAGTCTCCCACCTTTCTGCCTCAGCAGCCACCTGCCCACCACCAGCAGAGCAGCGGTCATCCCTGTCCTGTTCCTTTGCCTTGTGTCGGTGTCGTAAGAGCAAACGGCTGGCTCACAAAGACGCAACATGAGGCCCTTAGTCTGCTTTCCTCGTCTACACTGAATTTGCATAATCCGCAGAGCAGCCAGGCCAAATCTAGTTGTTTATAATCCAGCAAAACTCTGGCTTGCTGTCTGCATTGCTCCAGAGGGGGTTTCCCAACACGCAGGGCAGCGCTGCTTACAGTCCCACCTCTGGTAGTCTGCTTTAAGAGCACTACTGCTACGGACTATCTGCACAAAATGCAACGACATGATGTACTTTAAGCATGTATTTTGCCACAGATGTAACTACTACCCTGCACATACCTAGTTATGTTCACTGTGGTGTCAAAAAATGACTGAATGTTGTTATTCTATGAGTTAATTTAGAATATGGAGACTATATGCTCCAAAGTTAACATCTGTGACTGCAGAGAGTTTGTTATTCCTGCAGGCCTCTGGGCAAATGTTTTCTCGGTTTTGCGCGATATTCCTTATCTGTTGCATTTGTTAGTGTTTGCTGGTGTTTAAGGCTTGAAGGCCAACTGGCAAATGAGATGTTATTCTCCAAAGGAAAAGACATACACCAGTAAAAAGCGATACTCTTCCAGTCATTGAAAATCCAGTTACTTAACACCGTTATATCATCTGGAGAGAGTGTTTATGTTTGTCTGGGGTGCGTGGGAACAGGCTTGGTGCTTCCTGTATAATTCAGAAAGATATAAGGAAGCCCAGGCTTTCTGAAATGGGTTCACATATACCAACATGCAAGGAAAAGAGTTGCATGATTTTCAGAAGTAGAAACAAACTTAGTCTACCACTGGGCAAAATGTTATTGCCCTAGTCACAAACACGATGCTGTCAGTTTTCTTCATGGTATGTAACTTCAACTGTTCACATACGCGAGATTAATGTTTACAAACGCAATAGGCAAGAGTGTAAAATAGAAGTAAAATAAAAGGATATTGGCCTCACAGTAGGGCGCACGCAGGAATAATTGCAAAAGCGGAGAGTTGTGTCCGTCTTGTGCCTTCATGGTGGCCCAGCAGAGCAAAGACCTTGGCTCCAGTCTCAGGTCATCTTCCTCTCTCAAACAAATGACAGCAGTGTGAAGCCCATTAAAGCAGCTAGGGAAAATGAGTTGTCAGGGAATTTGTGATATAACTCCTTTCCCTGGGCCTTAAACCTTAAGTCAGTCCAAACTATTCCCTGCCCAAAAATTACCTGGTAGCCAATTGAGGTTTAGACTTGGTTTCCTAGGGGATAAGTAGGAACAGGACCCAAGCTGACCGAGCACAAATTGAGCTGTGACTCCTGTTTCCCCTACACACCAGAGCTGGGCAGTCTCTGACGAGGGGTCACCACAGCACAACCATCTTGATCACAAAGGAAACCCATTAAGGGTTAGAGCGGTGGTCTCACTTCAAATGTATGAAGAGCTTCAGCATCTAGTCAGAGGCAATCAAGTGCCCTGTACAGGAGAGAAAATCTCAGGTTTGCCTTTTGGATGCCAAAGAAAGGCAGAAGGGTGAGGACAGTGTGAACAGGCAGAGCCCACCCAAGGGCAGCTCACGTGCTCTGAGTCCATTGCACCCTGCTACTCAAAGCCTGCCCTTCTGTAAAACACATTCAGTGACAATGTCCAGGCTGTGAGAGCTAAACCACACAGTTTCAATTACCCAGCTGACCTGTCTGCATTAGAAGTACACCGAAAGATTTGGATCAGTCCTGTGAACCCAGTTTTGATCTTGTTTATTCAGCCTAGTAACTCCAGCTGAATAACTCTGGATTTACAGTTGTGTGAGATCAAACTGATGGCTTACTCTTTCAACATCCCTGGTGTTTTGGCATGTAATTTAGGCACACAGTGTTCTTGGATTCCCTTTCCACCTAATTTCTTGGAAATTAGGATAGATAACGTTAGCCATGTAAAAGGATTTGATTAAGGTCCCTCTTTTCTACCACATGGAGTCATTCCTCACTTTCCAGATCCGAGCCCCTCTTGTTTTCAGGGACTGGGGTGACCCCACTCCTCTCACTTCCCTTTGGAAAGCTTCTCCCCAGCCCCAGGACATCATGTGCTATATTATCATGGGGACAACCACACCTGGAGAGGGGTTTAATACCTATTTTTATCAGATATTTGGCTCAAACAGCTGCTAGGCATGGGATGCTGTTGCTAAAACATGCTTGCCTGTGACCCTCTGGGCAGAGGGAACTGGAGAAGTGGAGAGGTGTAGTGTTGGGCTTTGGCAAGACGTAGTGCACGCTGCCCTGCCAGTGCACAGCCAGCATGTGCAGGTCACTCAGTAAAGGGACGAGCAGTAAATGGAACGTGGGGAAAGCGTGCTTTGGTTTTATCTCTGCTTCATGTGTGAGTTCACAATGCTGTGAGCTATACTAGTTGTAGCAAACTGCAAGTCTGCTAACTCAGGGCTCACCACTGGAAAGAACTCTACTGACCTGCTGTATTTCGGAGTGAAAAGCATGAAATACATCTCTTCTTACTTTGTTGATCAAAGCGCACTTTTAAATAGCAGCAATTCTGCACTTTACATAAGCGTTTCCTGCCACGGTTAGCTTTCCAGCATCTGACAGAGATGTTTCCTGCTGCTACAGTTAACTTACTGATAACTTACTGCTGTTTATTTACAAATGCAATGTTCAGGCATCCTTTTTATACCCTCCCCCCTTTCTCTTTTTGGAGGCTGTTTTTGCCCCACACATCCCTGTCCTTACACAACCTTCCTGCGAGCAGCATTGCCAGCTTGCATGGGCTACCAAGGAAACATTGAGAATTTTTTGGACTTGAAAAGAAAGCAAATGGGCTGTGAATTTCTGAGAGACTACAGGTGGTTTTGAATGGCCAACTGAAGTCTGTGCCGGAAACATTACGGCTCCGGAGCCTCCCCAGGGACCTCACCAGACGGGGCTCTACAATTGAGCTAGTGACTAATGGGCAGAAACCTACCTCTGAGCAAACAGTAGTGAGGAAAAAGTGACCAAGCCGCAATGACTCACAGGGAAATGAAACCTCCAGAGACAAGGCTGCCTTGGCAGCCTGCTAACACACTTAACTCGAGCAACAATTGTGCAGCTGTCAGTACAGTCAGCGATGAGGCTGATTGCATAAGCAGTGGGAAAGTAAATCTAGATATAGCAGTGAACCTGTGGCAATGTGGTCCTAAACCCAGCGGCCTCTGTATCTTGCTGTCCAATAGTCTCACTGTAGAAAGTTGGATGGTCAGTGGTATTTAGTGGCTGGGTACAGAGAATTTTAATAGGAGCTTAAAATGCCCTGATATTTCCAGATAAAAAATGCAAATTTGGGGATGATGAGGTGTTGAGAGGATAAATTGCAGAGAGCTTTCTGGGTTCTTAGATGCATTAAGAGGAACCTGTTGAGATGAACTGAAGACTTGAAACTGAATAAACAAAAAAAAAACAAGAAAAAACAACAAGAAAAAAAACCAAGAATACATGAAAAAATGCATGAGAATCCTGGTCATTAGTTTCATCCTGAGGATGTGTCTTGAAAGAAAGAAGTCCCCACTGCTGTGACTTCTTCAAGCTTTCAGGATCTGTTCTAAATTACATAAAGCGTATTTCCCAACAATACAATTAGCTGTCTGGACAGATTCATTGGTTTAACTTTGGACACGCGCAATACAAATCTGAAACAGTGCAGTGAAAACAGGATACTGTTTCTTTGTATAAAACATCAGCTGTTGGGTCACATCTCTTCCTCTGGAATCAGCAGCTGGAAAATATTAGATGAGTCACAAGGAGCTGAGAGCTTTGAAAAGCAGTACGCACCAAGCGACATACAGGTTGAAGTCTTTAAACCCACAAGTTAAAACGCCAGATTGGAGCCTTCAGAGAAGGAATAGGAATAGGCTCTGAAAAGTAATTTGTGTTACAAGTTGACAAATGGGTTCAAGTTGGTGTACCTAGCATGCTTAGGCAAATATCAGAAGGAGCAAGGTGGAAATGAATGCACAAAGAGCGTCAGCATCCTTCTGATTTTGTTAAGCAGTGCTAATTTTGCACTTGCGCTGCTTCCTGAGACAATTTACACCAGCCTACACAGCACTTTGAGCTGCGGTCATACCCTGACAGACAGATGGTCGCTCAAAGCACTGAAGACTCTGACAAAACCGCTCAGATGCGTCAGTGTAGGCGGTAGGAATTGTCAGTATGCTAGTAGGTCACCTGAGGATTTTAGGTTATGTTTACATCGCAGTCAAACTGTAAATGCAGGATGTATTTTCTTCGTTCTTGCACAGCACGAGCAGGCTGTATTTGAGTATCCAGCTATTGGACTCTTTCTCCAACAGGATGTAAACTACAGTGTGCTTTTCCTGTCTCACCATGTCCCCTGACTTAGCCTGGGACGAAAGGCACGGGCTCCGGCTGCAGCGGCCCTCGAGCGAGTGTCACCAGCTGTGGACACAGGCAAGCCAGCGTCTCGTCTCGTGGCCCCGGCCAGTGTGAGCAGGCACGGCAGAGGCATCCAGGCGTGCCCCTGCTGCCCGCACGGCTGGGCCGCAGTCCCCTGCGGCCAGCCCACCTCCTCTCCTCTGGTTGCCTCTCACCAGAGAGCCATCGGTGGCTGTCCTCTAAAGTCAGGTTTGCTCCCCGCGTGTTTTCAGCAAGGCATTTCAGAGAGCCGTGTCCGAAAAGGAAAGTGTCTGCTGCTTACCGGAGTGTAACACCCGTGTTTTGTCTCTGCTCACCTTGTGTCTCTTGAGCTCCACCTCAGGCAGCCACCACTTCTTCTGAATTTCCTATTTCCCCTTAACCGTTTAGTACACTCTGTCCGCATTTCTCTTTTCCTCCTCACCTTTCCTTTCTCTCACCTGGAGCGTGAATTACACGTGCTATCATGGCTGTAGCAGCAGAGCCCAGGTAAGATTCTGTATGTCTCTCTTTTACGTCACCAGAGCATAAGTGAATCTCAGAAAGCAGGGACGTGTGGGACTGCAAGGAGGGCTCTGGTGCTTTAGCACATGGCTCTCTCTCACAGCCCCCTCAGGCTCAGCCTACAGCAACAGCAAGAGATGAGCGGGGAACGCGAGTCTAGTGTGGATGGTCTCAGGTGTGTACAAGGTCATGCTATTTTTGCCAGGAAAGTTTTTAGGAAGCCATAAGAACGCAGAAATTCCTGGTTCTAGTCTATCATTTCTTCACGATGGGATCATCTGGCTTGCAGTAACTGGCAACACAAATAATCAGAGATATTTGCTGGACTGCCCTGGAAGTTCTCAGAACATCCCACAGCCCCTCCCTTAGCAGCCCCCTCCAGCACATTCCTACCCTTCCACCTCTGAAAGGCTTTTCCAGATTTCTCGGTATTACCTACACCTTTTATATGATACTGAAATCTAAAATCTACTCTGTCTTGCTCTAACCCCACAGAGAGCAGTATGTAAGCTTCACTTTGGACTAAACGGGCCTATTTCTTCCCAACATTCCTCATCACATGTGTTTTCCACCGTCATCTGCATCACACGTGCTGCATTCTCCTGGACTCTTGCCACTGTGAGCGCATCTTCTTTGAACTGGGATGCCCAGGTAGGATGTCTTACTCCAGCTGTAGCCTTGCCAGTGCTGAGTAGCACTAAGCTATTACCTCACTTGACTTGCTGGCTATACTCCAGGTTATTCCGGCATCATGTTTGCTTTTTTTTTTTTTTTTCACCCCCACAGGAACATGATGCTGTTGAGACAGATCTGATCTGGGCTCATTTTCATTCTATTTAAATTTGCTTTTTGAGTTTGAACTTGTTATCTGGAATATTGATTTTTTTTTCTTGTTTTTTTTTTTTGTTGTTGTTGTTAGATGGGGAACAGGTTTATATTGGAAGTTTTTGCGAATAAACTTGTCTATTTAATTGGAGTTTGACATTAAAATAATATTGATTTAAATGTGTTACTCTTCTTTTGTATAGATTTTGTATCCATGCAGACAGAACTTAGCTAAATTCCGCTGAATAAGATTGTAAATATAAATCTGTTTTTTTTTTAACCCACATCCTCATGATATAAACTCCAAGGTGAAATGGTAATTTTCATGTAATTTTCATCATTTGGTACTCAACAGTGCATTTTTTTTAGTACTGAAATTTAACTGATAACACATGCAGATCTGCCCTACTTTTCCCTTAAAATGTGTTGCTCAATGCTAACAATATCTAGTTTGTAATTAGTGATTTTATCTGCATAGTTTAAAAAGCTTTGTAGAAAACAGGTAGCCTTTGCTATGTCTATTTTTCAGATTTCATCTTTGAGCTGTTCTTTTTTAATTTTTTTTTTTTTTTTTTTTTTTTTTTTTTTTTTGCTGGATTTGCTGAGGGACAGGGATTGATTTGCTACATCCTCCATGATATGTTATTACAAGGTTTGAGCTTTAAAACCAAGGTTTCCTGAATCGACCTACTTGACCGTAATGCTTTAAAAGTACTCTCACTAGCCTTTCTGTTGCACAGATAATTATTTAACAAGAGGGTTAAAAGGGTGGCTTGCCATGCTGTAGTGCGTCAACTAGCTGTCAGACACATTCGCTGCTGGTTTTTTTCAATAGTTTTAATCAATTTTTTAGCTCCAGGAAGCCTCCCCGACAACCTGAACACCAGTGTGTTCCATTTACCACCCTTGCCCTACCACCTCCTCTCCGGATCTGCTTTTATGCTGCTGATTCTCAGACTCAGCTCAAGCTCTGTTTGAGCCATAGGCAAAGTTAAATGTTGCTGTCCCGAGGATGAGAAAAATGTAGCTTCTTTCACCCCAGCTCGTGGTGTAGCAAAGCTCAGCTGTGCTGTGGCTGCATGGAGCACACAGCCAGGAGAGGTCAGTGGCATGTCGGGCTGCAGGGCAGTGGGAGGTGACCAGCACAGGTGTTTGGGAGACATGTGGAGATCTCTCCTCTCCACTAAACCACCAAGCCCTCAGCCCACCGGAATGCAGTCAATGATGGGGGCATCTCCCTTGGGACCTTCATTTGCAATGACTGCAAGGAAGGTGCCACTGACCCAGGCAGGGGCACTGCCAGAGCCCAAGACAGACACCCACAGCATCAGGGACCGTGCTGGGCTAGAGGGTGACTTGGTCCCCCCTCCTCACCCTGGTCCCCAGCTCCAAGCCTCGACGCAGGAGTGCAAAGCCCATGGCTCTTCCCCGCCCATTATACGTGCCCAGTCCCACCACAGCACTCGCCTCGCATGCAGGGACCTTCCCCGGCTCAGAGCCCCTGCTGTCAGTCCTACCTACGTGCAGGTGAGCCTACCTCCAGATGCGGAGCCGCTGAGCAATGGGGAGATGCCAGGAGGGGAGCAGAGCCAAGGCTGAGAAGGTGCTGCGGGGCCAGGGAGGGATGCAGTGATGGTGTATGTACAGCTGCCAGCTGCAGCTCCCCAACACAACACCTTGCTACGTGCCCCAGCATGGAAAGTGTGGCTAGGGCTGGAGGATACTTTTGTGCCCAGAGCCAGTTTTGCCCCACATGTACAAGAGATGGGAGCAAATGCGGCATGTGTAGCTAGTGTCCCAGAGAGTCAAACGGGATAGCTTCTTCACAGCTCTGTCTAATAATTATGACAAATGGAGCATTACAAGAAAGATATGTATGAAATCCTAAGGCATTCCTTTAACTGACTGTACTATTGTGGTTTTGTTTTTTTTTTTTGGTTGGTTGGTTTGGTTTCATTTGGTTTTGTTTGTTTGTTTGTTTTGTACAGTCACTCAGTAACTTTTCTCTCACAAAAAATTTCTGAAGGTGATGCTACATACATGCTACAGTCACTGTTGCTGATGCAAAAATGTAGGTCATCTTTGGTTATTCAGGAAGCCTGTGTTAATCATAATGTAAATGAAATCCTCTTTGGGAAATCTCAGCCTGTAGAATGTCACCATAAGAGAAGTTGTTGTATACTCTAAGGAGTCTCCTGTGTTTATGATTAGCAAGAAGACCTGATAGTTGTGGTATTCAAGAGTGGTTTTCAGTTCTGTTGTAGTTTGATCAAAGACCTTACCCCACAGATCCTTATGTCTTTATTAAAATGTAGCATGTTTCTGTGAAGATTAAAAACCAGTGCCAAAGGTCATCATTATTCCAGCAGCTGCAAGTTCTAAATGTGTGTGCAATCTTTTAGATTTGTCAGATTTAAAAGCTTTTCTTGTGAAGCAAATTTGGATATTACTAACAACAGGATTGGGATTTTAAGGCGTTTTAATCACCTTTCTTTTCTCTTTCAGAAATGGTTCGCTTACTTCCTAAAGCCAGTGGACCACAGGTGTAAAAAAAATCAATTAATGATTGCTCCAATTCTATTAACTGTTTCTCACCATTTACTTATATATATACATGTATACATATTATGTGTATATCTATATGCACATACTGCGGATAGGTAAGATAAAACTGCCATCTGCTGTGTTTCCTACACAGCGGTGAGATTGGTGACCATTTAGGTCAGAAACTGGTGGTGCCATGTGAGCATGGTCAGATTTCTTCAGTACAACCAAAGTCATCAAACCAAACTCAATACCTGTGAAAATTCTCTTAGTGGGATAAACAGTCATGGCACATGCAATTGCACTCATTTGGTCTCATGACTGGAAAACTTCAGGGGCAGACCTACATCTGGTATTAATTGGTAGATAACCGCCTGTGTTTTTAAAAAATGCTGCTCTGTCTGTGTTCTATGCTAAAATGCAACCAATATATATTTGAAACCTAGCAAATGCAGATGTTACTTTTTCCCCCAGTAAAACTGCTTTTAAAAGGGAGGAGTATACCAACATTCTGTTCAACCAAATTACACACGCTAGAGAAATGGCCTTTTAATTCAAGTTATCAGAGGTGGAAAACCAGATGTATTGTATTTGCCATGCATTTAACTCCACAACCTCCTGTTGGGATTACTAAAAATGGCATCGAGTTCACATCTGACCCAGCCACTCAGCAGTCTTAAAAGAGAAGTACATGACTACAATTGTCCGGCAGCCATCACTTCCCAGATTCACGTCTGGTATTTAGGTTATCTTAATGGCTATTGTCTAGCAGGCAACAAAAGGAATCATCTCTTACATCACCAGATATTCCCGAAAAAAACTCAGAAGTCACGTAAAGAACAGGTGCAAACTAAAGGAGCCCTCCCACTGGAATAAACAAGCAGAGACATCACAGCTACCCTTAGAGCTTGCATATTTATTGAACAAATCCTACTAAAATAGCTAAAATACATTGGGTACTGGTAGTGCATTATTAAAGATCACATTGTTACAAAAGCCTGCGTTTTCAGCAGTACACAACTGCAACTATACATAAATGCCACAACTGCTGAGTATTATTTGTTGCTCTATATACAGCACAGTAGACATATCTAATCTATTGGAAAATAAAATGTACAATAAAAGAGATACAGAGGGAGGGGAAAGAGGAAATAAATCTAGGAAGTGCAGTGCATGCATTGGTATTTAACAGTCAGAAGCTAAAACAGTTCAGAACAAGGCCTGCCCTGTGAAAGGAAGAGCTAAAAGACAGAATTATATAAAAAATTAAGGTGGGCTTTCAGACTGTGTCTAACACAACAACATCCCATGAGTAGATGATACTGTTTAGTTTCGTGTTTTGTATTGTTTTGTATTGATAGTACTCTGGGAGCAAGAACAAAAATGTAAAATCCACATGTTGACAGCACTGTGGGAATGTACTCTTTCCCCTTTAGGACTTCACCTCTCAGAAATTTGCTATATGTTTCTTAAAATATCCCCTATTTTATGGATTTGAAGAGGACATTAAAACTTGTCTCTCTTTCAAAAAGGCTTTAAAAAACGACAAAATCAAGAGATTTTGAGAGGTTGCTTAAAAATTATTGCTTGTCTTTCTCCCAGTTAGGTGGATAGGAGTCGGAAAGGAGATTTTACGTAAATTACAGTTTTGTGATTGCTCCCACTATAACTGCATGTTTGTGAGTGGACCCTGATAGGGAATCAGTTCCTTGCTTGTACACTATAAGTAGTTACTCACCTACGGCACTGAATAAGAAAGCCACACTGAAGACACAAGTAAACAAGTCAGTCCAGTCTAAAGAACAACATTCAGAAAAACAAAGTACCAACACCTTCTCAGAACATGGAAATAAAAAATAACTCCATCAGAGCTACCTTGCCAAGGAGCATATTTAAAGTCCAAAATAGCACCATTCATCAGTGTCTCAAATCCCGTGGCAGCATCACAATCACTTACCACAAGGAAACCATGAGTTTCATACTACTTCTATACATCAAAAGAGTACATGGATAAAATATAGAGATATACAGACAATCGATGAAAATAAACTACTAGGCTTGTTACATCTAAATGAAAAAAAGGGGGACTCTCAGCCTCTGCAAAAAGCAGTTAGGGATGGTGGAAATGGAGAGAGCAGTTTACCAGTTGCATGTGAGCAGTGGAGTTTGAGTAGTGGAAGACATTGCTGTGGTAGAACCAGGCCTGAGGGCCCACCTGTAATGTTTGTAAACATGGATTCACAGTGTGAAATTCTGAGAGCTTTCGCTTGAGTCAGAATGTTAAAACCTAGTTTTATGGTACACGTTTGTCCACTGTTATTCTCTAAAGCAAGGCTCAGAGTCCCATAGTTTCTTCTTACACTTGATGATTTACACAGAAACAATTCCCGATATATGACACCATGACCTTATCAAACCCATACACCGTATGTAATACAAATGGAAAAATCATGATTAAAAAGAGTAGAGGTAACTGATTTTGGTGAAATGGTGTCCATATCCATTTACTGGAGGCCAGCATGCCCCTTCCGCCTCACTTTCCTTCTTGCGATTTACTTCCTTTGAGATGGGAAGGCATCCCTGTGGAGAGGAAAAGCGTCATTAGTTGTGCTTCTCTGAAGTGTACCTGGTGGGTCTTCCCTTCTCCTGTCCTAAGGTTTTCATCGTCCCCTAACTTTAGTTCAAAAATAAACATCTCCTAAACACAGCTTAATCAACTGTAAACACTAACGTCACGGAGGGGGAAAGATTGTTCAAACGCCTGGCAGGTCTTGCAGAATCTGAGGAAAAGTCTGTATTTGGGGCTGAGCAAGTGTGCCCTGGCAGCCAAAGTACAAAAGGGTTGGGGCAACAACAGTCCTCCACTGGGGAGTTTGGCCACTTGGTGCAGCTGGGGAGACCCCAACCATCCTAGCAAGGTTACAGGAGAAGAAGCTATGAAGTGACAACCCTTTCCACAGCTTGTAGTCAATTGTACATCCTTACACTACTCAACATGGTTTTTCTTGCGCCCACCAAACCAAGCAATTTCTGTGCCCTTCGTAATAGCTGGGACTGCTCAGGACTGCAACTGCACCGGCAGATGTGTGTGCAGTAGTTCTGGCATACAGATACGGCCAAAAACGAGCAATTATCTGTTTTGCATGCATGAAGCAGAGAATGCAGATAGTGTCTCAGTATCATGATTGCAAAGCTCATGGCCACATATCAACAGACGGCACTGAGCCCCTTTGAAAACATAACACAGTATTAACATGGATAAGAAAAACATTAACGTTCATGGTGCTATCTGTCTACCAACAAATTACTCTGCTGGCTTGTTTTTAAACCCAAGCTCCATTTTGTGGCTCCACCTGACCTCCAACATGAAAGTGTGTCTGAGTTATGGAAGATCATCTCGTTATTGAGAGAACTTTTTGCAGCTTAGACCACTCATCTTTTTAATATCTTACATCTTAAGCATCTAGCATACATTAATAAGTGACTTTCCTACAATACTTCATTGAAAAGAGCACTTATCCTTTTCCTACTGGCACTTTAAAGGCTCTGAAGTGTATCATCGAGGTCTCTGAAAAAGTAAGGAAATGGTGTGCCAAGTTAGCCAGCTACCTCAGAGATTAATTTGTTCACTATACTTAACCATTCACTGGCTGAAGCCTATGCCTATTCAGCAAAGCACATAAATATATGTTTCAGTTCAAGCCTCAGTGGGAGGCCTAAGAGCTAAGTGCACGCTTAAAATACTTTGCTGGTGATATGTCACTAAGGGGTCTTAAACAAAAAGAATGCGTTTAGCTAGTAATGTATTTTAACTTATTTAAAAGATCTCTGATTTTTGTGTTTAAGAGATCAGAATTGTAAAAGCATTTTATTGATGTTATTGCTTAGGACATGTTAGTGACGTAAGATCACATTTTCTAAAAGTTTGGTTATGAAATTGAAGTTATATTCTCCAAGTTCAATTTTTCTGACAGAGGGTCGTGAATTTCTGAATTAGGAACTGAACAAACAGCAGTCTCACAGCTACCAAGAAAGTGCAAGTTCCAGGATCTTCTCCTTTCCTGGCTCTTCAGAGCCATAATTTTCGCTGGAACATCCATATTTGCTACGTTTACTGGCACTAAGAATGAAGCCACCCGGTGGCTTTCCCACTGTATTTATCACAGTTTACAGGCTAAATTCTGCTTTCAGGTACACACCTCCCCCCAGGGCTCCACACTCCACACAGCCAGGAGCTGTTTTCAAGCTGAAATCCTTTCCTAGGGGCAAACAGTGTCCTCTCCTGTCGGGGCACCAGAAACTGAGAAACTGGGCAGACTTCAATTAGCACATATGCAGGACTCTGCAAGCTGGGGGAAGAAGCAGTAGAAACATACCTTGCCTTTGCTAGAGCCAAACTAGGGGTTTTGCAAGAGACAAAATTTCAGAGTGAGAAAGTAAAGTTTAAATTTTAGTGACTGTACAAACATGTTCTCTCAAAGGACTCCAGAAAATTCCATCCTTGTGATATTTTTGCTTTTTTGTTGACTAAATTTGCTACTTGTGTATCATTACAGGATATGAGAGGAAAACTAGAAACTTGCACATGCAAACAGGCACACCACACAGACCAAAGGTCTGGGCAAATTTCCAAAAGCATTGTGTTGGGCAGTTCCTTTTCAGCTGTGAAAACAATCTTAGTCCTGAAATTCTGCCATACAATCACAAGATAAAAGTCCCATATGACCCTTCTAGGGTCTGGAAGTAAGTTGTCTTTAATAAATATATCCCTTCATACTTGTTGGTTGCATGAGGAAAAAAAAAAACCTTCTATCTGAAATTAAGATTTTCAAAAAAATCTATTGATTTTTATTCTTTCAGTAGTTCAACCTGTTTAGGATTAAAAATCAGTATATAAAATGTTGAGCTGAAGAAGGACTGAGTTTCTGCAGTTTTCTCCAATAATTTACACTGACTAATTTTAGAAGCCTGATGAAAAATAATTAGATTCCAAAGCCACTGAGTTTCTCTTAAGGCTGATACCCTGCTGGAGACTGGATTGTGTGTAGCTAATATTTAAGTTGCTTCTGAAAGTTAATTGTGAAATAAAATATGGAGTTAGTTATAAAAACTGCTCCTTCTAAGCATATGCCAAATACATTTTGAAGAATTGCATAAAAGTTAGAGTCAGTGCTTAAAAAGCAGGAATGCAATCACTTCAAATAAAAATAAAGTATAATATTTTTGACTACTTCAGAAACAATTATCCCTTTTGATGATTTTTTTTAAAAGATATGTATAATATAAAAACATGGCTTTTCATAAAGGCAATATAATGCAGCATTGTTACTGAATATGCTGTACATAGTTCACAGCTTTATTCCTGTGTTTTAGGAACAACTTTGAATAATGATGGAAACTTACTAAAAGCTGCTAAGTTAAAAATTTGAATAAAAATCATTCAGTTAACATACAGCTGGTTACTAAAATTAGCAAATTTATTTGATATAAATATGACTATATATAGCACAGTTATCTTAATCTGGCATTACTATCAGCCTATTCAGATGAACTTTCAAAATACTTTGAATGTTAGGAATGGCAGTAACACCATATACTTTAATTTAAAGAATTGAAATTCAAATGCTTCAGCTCAGCTATGAATTTTAGAACATCCTTTATAAAGAAGAAGTATGCAAACTACAGTGTTATCCAGATGGAATAGCAGAGTTTTGTTAATGAGCTGGAGTCTAGAAAGTAGTTCAAATTTAATCAAAACAGTTTTCCATGTGCTCTCTCATTTGCTTACCTGCCAATTTTTTGCCAGACTTCGAGTCATTAATGAATGAGAATATGAGAATAAATAATAATATGAGGACAAATATGAGAATAGAACATGTATATTCCGTAGTTCTGAGCAACTGTTGTATTTTCCTATTCAAATTTCATATCCAGTTTGGGTTTTATGAAACCAGAGATGGTAACAGAACAAAATCTTATCAATCTTGTCTGATAAACCACATCTGCATTTATGCTGGGGTACTTACCTCCTTGCCAAACTCAAATGAAAACTGTCATGCTTGTTGCTTGTTACTTGTATGCTTGTTACTTAAGCCAGGTAAAGCACAAGAACAAAACTTCACAAAAGTAAAACAACAACAATACCCCTACCCTCCCCCTGCATTATCATTGGCTTTTTCTTCTGTATTGGTAAGTCATAATTGCCAAAATCAAGCATCCAAAACTCGGATGTCAAGCTTGAAAAATCATGAGACAGGCTTAAGAAATTTGAGCTCTTGAAAATTAGTATGTTTTCTTTCTGGTATGTAGCCAGCAAGAGTCCATGTTTTCTGCAAGCCTGAAGGCTAAAAACATAATTTTAAAATAAAAGCTGAAATCCTCACTTAACTGTTTGGCTCATGGAGCCAAGGCTTCAAGAAAAACAGAATACCATGAGACTCATGATGAAATCATGAGGGCTGGCTACTCTCTTGAAACAGTCATAAAATAAAATCCATTGAACTTTCACTCTTTCATGGCTTGTTTGTTTGTTGTTGTTGTTGTTGTTTGGTTTTGGCTTTGTTTTTCCCAGAAAACTTCCATCTTAATAAACCGTTAGACAAGAGAAATAACATAAATAACTTTACCTTTGGAAATCCCCAATCCCCTCGGCTGGTTGGAAAGATTTTCTGGCTAACCCAAGTTGTTAACCTTGGCTGATAAACCTGTAGGGACATAAATACATACAATTTCTTACCAAAAAAAAGAGACATTCATTAAATACAGTCAAATGGTGTTCATGTGACAGACCACATTACTTAAATCAAAATTTAATGTCAGTTGAGCTTGGCCTAGAGACCTAGCTGTGTTTTATGCTCAGTACATTTTTGAGTACCCATGACAACATCTGTCCCTTGAGTATTTCAACTATTTTGCATGCTGCAGTCTGCACTCAACAGGACTTTTTTAAAAGAGCATAGGATGTATCTTTTTTATATAACTTTTACACAATGTCTTAAAGAAATCCAGTACAAATGTCTGTTACCATTAAACTGACTAGGATATTGTGAGACCACTAACCTGCCCACTCTCTTCTGCCATAACTCACTGGCAAAAGACTTTTTAATGAAGATTACCTTTGCTGATGACTGCAGGAGACAAGGAGAACACACCTTTGATAAGCCTTTCACACTGAACTGTAAAGCGGAACTTACTACTTTCTAAGTACATTGAACATTGCTATAATCCTGTGATAGCACTCTGTATTTTACACTTTAAAGGAACTCCAACACATTATAGAAGATGTAAGATAAATGAGCTGGCAGCAGGGTTTAATGGTTAAGGTACCAGCCTATGGCTGTTCTGTGGCACAGCTTCCTACGGGAGCTCTGGGAGAAATGGGAGAAATGGTTTGGCCTGATTTATCCTGCCTGAGATACGAAGGAATGAGCCCACTTCTCCTAGGCTCTCTCTGCAATAAAGAGGCTCACTCTTCAGAAAATGGGTGAGATCCAAAGCAGGCCACTAACTGCAGTGGGCAGCCAGAGTGAACGCCAAGCTAACACACTTCAGTTAGCACGAATCCGAGCTGGAAACCTCCTGTGCTTCAGTTTCTCAGCTTCAGGATGAGGATCAGAACGTTCTTCCATCTCACTCTCATTGAGCTCTGAAGTGGTCAGGTACAAGTTGTATACAACACTGAAGATCTTAAATTTGTTTTCCTGGCGGGTCTGCCTGCTGGGCCTTCGGCTTTAAGAGTTCAACTCTTGCTGCACAATGCTGGAACATCAAACTGTTTCAATCTGAACATTACAAATTACAGCATTCACACTTGTTCACACTTTGGGAATAAAAATTTGCCCTGTCACTGAAATTCCTGGTGGACAGGCTTTATTCACCTGCTTGCCATTGTATTTATGTTGAAACCTGAGAAATGTTTTCATTTCTGCGGAGTTGCACATTGAGTGTTAGTTGTCACAACTGGACTAGACATAGCATGGAGAAATTACCTGCAGATTACTTAAATCATCTCTTGAAGAGAAAATCCTGAACTCTACTATAAAGTAGGAAATAGAGGAGGGAAATTTAAAGCACAGATCCTAAGGCAGTGCCTGCTATGATACACTCTCCAATGATTTTCCACAGTACAGAACACAGTGCTGACTACTGATGAAAGCATCAGGATTTATTTCATATTTAGGACTACTGTATGATCTCAAAAAAGTCAGTCAAGCTCCCTGGCTATGGCTGACATAGGATAACTACTACACAGCACAGAGTGCTCTGTGAATTCATCAGCTAATGTTCACCTTGAATCTCTGAGACACTCTAATGAAAGATAACAAGTAAGCCCTGAGCTCTCCTGTTAACATTTGTTATCACTGACCATGCATCCTGCAACCATGCTTTCATTTTATTTATAGTCATATTCTTTCTATGAAAGCTCATGATGTGAACCAGCAACAGGGCATGCATGCTCAAAGGGGCAAGTACACAAAAATGCATATTTTCCTATGGAAGAAAGGAATAAGCAACAAAATACAAAATACATTTTTCATTATGATGAATATGAGCTTGTATATTTTCCAAGGAGTCTGAGATGGATACAGCTTAGCCCACAGGTCTTGTAATCTTTATTAATAATTTAACAGGAATAAAATAACACCTGCAGTTAAATGACACAGAAAGAAAGAAAGAAAGAAAGAAAGAAAGAAAGACAGAAAGAAAGACAGAAAGAAAGAAAGAAAGAAAGAAAGAAAGAAAGAAAGAAAGAAAGAAAGAAAGAAAGAAAGAAAGAAAGAAAGAAAGAAAGAAAGAAAGAAAGAAAAAGAAAAAGAAAGGAAGGAAGGAAGGAAGGAAGGAAGGAAGGAAGGAAGGAAGAAGGAGCCTCTAGACTTAAATTCATGACAACTTGGAGGGGCTGCAGTTTGAGGGTGGGTTTTTGGGATGGGGTAGGGGGAGAAAGGTGTAAACTGTAAGATATAGTAACTATGCTCCAGAGTTTAAAAGACAAAACAAGAGAGGGAAAAACAAAAAACAAACAAACAAACAAAAAACAACATCCACCCCACCCCAGCTATCTTTCATATTAATTCCCTCTGTGGAGAAAATATTTAGTAATGTCCTACTTTCTTAATACCCTCTTCAAAAGCAACTACTGTGGCCACCATTGGTAGATAAAAATCACATGGACCTACTCCATGTGCAGTAACTGCTCTGCTGTAACTGCACTGAAGTCCTGAACTGGGAAGCCAAAGTACCTGCCTTTAGAACAAGGCTGAAAGGCTGGGCAGTCATGGCTTGGATCCTGGTTGAATGGAGAAAGTTTCTGGAATGGAAAAAAGATGCCAGTGTGGAAAAGTCCACTCAGGACATCTAGATATCTTGCCATGCTATATACTTTATAAAATTCAGAAACTTCTTAGATGGATGTTCAAATATACTGATAATTAGGGTACTAAAATACACAATAAGAACTTTAAGTCAATTGCAGCAACTGATACTAACATTGCAAGATGATCTATAGACAGAAAAAATGCAAAGCAATGCTCCAACAGAGTAGGATGTAAGGCTTACAGCATTCCAGCTGTTAGCATGAAGCAAACACTCCTAGATAAATGCTTTCATTGATACACACCATATTTTCATTTCTTAGTACTTCCTGTGTGACTATTATGAGAATACAGGCTTGGCTGAAACAGCAGAAATATCAGGACTTAGAAATGAGTTACTGAACATTAGGATGGACTGACAACTGAAATTACTGCAAGTCCAGACAATGCATAAGAGCAGTATGCTGACTTAAACTGATAGCCTCAATCTTTGATACTCACTAAGAAAAAGTCAAGCTAGTAAACTTCATCCATAAATTGTCAGAGTGGATCACCCCTAAACATCTGACTAACAGCATTATTAGCTTTGGAAGCAATCCTTCCTGGCAGAACATGTGATACACAAAACCATTCACTCCCACTTTGAGAAGTCAGGGGAAAAGAAACCCACTGATCTGGGATGCGCCGTCTGAGGCAGTGTTCTACAACAACAAGCAGTTCTGCCCCAAAAAATTGAGGCCAACTTCAAATAAGGAGTTATGAGCTGTAAAAAACTTGTTTTCAAATCTTTACTCTACATTTTCTTGAAAATCTATGACATTAAAAATAAGAATTATGGTTAAAAATCCAAAAAAGCAAAGGTGGAGGAAATTAAATGCTCAGTCTATTTACTGGCTATTACAGCATCCAGACTGCAGAACTACTTACTGCTACTCTTTTACAAAAACAGAAGGATTTCTCAGAGTAGGCTCTTCTTTTCTCCTCTGCTCAACAAACCAAGAATCCTCTTTTTGTTATTGCAAAGGTTCTGTCTAACCAGCATTTCAAGACTTAAATGCCTATTCTTCCATTCTGAGCCACCAGTCCTCCCATAAAGCTCTGTCTTTGTTAGCAAGGGAGCACAAACTTCTGCCCACCTTCAAGACAGACGTGTAAAGTAACTTTTAATAGAGCTGGACAGAACCTACTGTATCAGTTGCATTAAAATGCTAAAATGAATTTCTTACTACCCACTCTTCATTCCTACACATTAAGAGCATCTTTCAAACATTCAGAAACATCCATCAAGAGAAAGAAACACATTTAAGACATTCTAAACTTAGTACAATGAGCACAGTCCTGTTAAACATTTCTAAGGTTTTTATGGTTAAGAAACAAAGAAGAAAGCCCCAGAGTTACTTCGTCTATCCTCTTTTTTTTTTTTTTCTTTTTCTTCTAACATGGGCCACGGCTGAATTCCTGTTCATCAAGTNCAGGGGGGGACACACCAGGGAGCCAGGGAGGATTATGAAAAGAACAAGGCAAATTCCTAATCTCTAGCAATTCTGCACTGACCTACCGGGGGGCGGTCGGGGGAAGCTTTACTGGATTAGCAGTCTTCCCTCAGACACAAATGGCCATGGGCTAAGGAACAGGGAAGTGAAATGATAGACATATGTGTTGAAGAGAAGGAAAGAAAGTGGCATCACACCTCTTTCATGGCATGCTCTTCCCCTTTGCAGCACTAGCTTTACACTCGAGCCATCCCGAGGGCCCCGTGTGCCTGCAGCGCATGACCCAGCACAGAGAGAGGCCATCCTCCTACCATGCTCCCCTGGGGACAGACCATACAGCCAGAGAGCAACACAACACCTTGTCTCTGTACCTACAGGTCTCTAAAGTATGTCGAGGATTTTTCATCACCATTGCTCTGTGTTGCAACGACACAAATCAACAGTATTGGGGCACCCAACAAAAGTTGTAGATTATTTCCTTTCTGCCTGTTCTCAGCATGATCACAAAGCGTCTAGCAGATTTTCTTCCCCAGTTGAGTCCTGATGCATTTTCTTTTGCAAAAATTAGAACATAGTTGCTTGCTAAGTTTAAACTGTTATTACTTTGCAGTTTCTTAAGATTCTTAGTTACCAGCTGGTTTGAGCTGTAGCGACTTTCCCCAGCACATTCTACCATGTGCTTCTCAATCCTTCAAATGATTCCCACTGGAGTAAAAATTCTCTTTATAACCAATAGCCCATTGTCACCATCCAGATGCCCAAATAGAGCCTTCACTAAAAATCTTATTGCATTGCTGCTTGAACATCAAATAAATCATTCTGTTAAAGAACTAATAAACTAAGCAAAACTGAAAGTAAAGTTTGTGCTACGATCAATGCATGATTTATCATTTGCTGCAGTGCAAGAGGTAAACTAATGCTCCCATCTGTAGTAGTTTATTTTTAACATTGTGAGGGGAACATTATGATAGCATATGATATTAATGTCCACCATGTTCCAAACCTAGCATACAAGATTTAATACATATAGCAACTGTCAGCTGAGTGGGTCCTGCTTCTCAAGAGTTTAGTTGGGTGGCAGTCTGCTGCCAATCAGCTTTGTCTTCTGCATCTTCCTGAATGCCAGGACAACATCAAGAGCGCTCATCATTCCTCCTTATTTCAAAGAGCTGCTGGAGCGAGGTTCTGATAAAGTCTTTTTGTATTTAAAAAAACTGTATTCACAATCAAATGGCATGCTGCTGTCTTGATAGGCTGATTCTGAAACAGGATCAGTGAGGAAGCTTTCACCGTTAAACTATCAGAAACCACAACCTTCCCTAGTTAAAATGCAACTTAGTGACCTTAACTGATTTAAAAATACTTTGAACAAGTGGCTTACTGGTTTGAGGTCTCTCAGTTTTGTGTACTTGATTGCTCTTTCTGCGTGTCTCTGCATCACACGTCCGAGCTGCTGGTTGAGCTACAGCAGCAGTTATCCCAACAGGCTATTTATTACCTGTCTTTGCGTTTTCAATATACTGTCAGGGCAGCAGGTTTTTCTAGCAATCATGCTTTCTACATCAGTGTCATGAACTTTCAAGTCAGTGGGAAAAAAAAAAAAAAAAAAAAAAAAGCTTTTTATAAAAATTTCCCACCTCTT
>VXAL01002809.1:0-70398 GCA_013399475.1 Chauna torquata | reverse complement strand
CCGCGGTGCTGCCGGGCCGGGCCTTGCCGGGGGCTGCTGACAGCCGAGGTGTGCGGGGCTGGCAGCGCTTCCCTGCCCGGGCAGCCCCGGTCCCGCTGCTCGCTGGCGCCTGGCTGCGGCTCGGTGCTGGAGACCGGGAAGAAGACCGGGCGTGGAGGCAGGCCGCGGCCGGCGGGCTCCTGCTGCTCCCCGCGGCTCAGCCCCCGCGGCCGAACGGGGTCGTTCTGTAACGCGTTGCCCTTCGCTACGGGTAGGATCGCCGGGGTCTGCCTCGCTTGGCCTGTGAAGGCCGGGGCTTTGCGTCCTCGCCTGCCTCTAGGGGTTTCTTCGTCACAGGAAGATGAAAGGGGCTGCGAAGTGAAGTTCTCTGTGCGGTCGGGTAGGTTTTTTCTGGTGTTGGTCCCTGTTCCAAAGCAAAGGCCGGGCTCCTGTAACCGCGTAAGGTCTAGTTCTGAAAAGGGAACTGTTCCGAGTAGCAGCTGAGGTGGCTCTCGTTTTTCTGCAGTCTTTGTTCAGCTGCTTGTAAATCAAGTGCTAGAAAGTGTATACAGAAATCCATCACCAAGACCTCGATTGCCAAGTTTCTGCCTGTTGTGGTGTAGTTCTTAATGGCCCAATTAAGAGCCTCTGAAGAATAGAGCTTATGCTGACAGACTCTTAACTCTGGTGCTGTTAGCGGTCACCTGCATACGCCGTTCTTAACCTAATTAAATACTAATGCAAGGTTTAAGAAAGAGCTCCGTTCTCAAAAGTAACCATAAATATCAGCATAACAGGGCTTATTCTGACTGTGACTTCAAATTAACACGCTATATTTACAAGTAAAATAAGATGGTCTTTTGAAGGGCAAGTTCTGCAAGTTCTTTGCTGGGATCCAAAAGCCTGTGAGGGTTTTTCTGGTTTCTGCGCTGTTACGGTTGTAAATTTAGTGGGCAGAAAGATATCTGTTATATGTGTGCTGCACTGCTGTCTTCGGATTATCCATGTCATCTGAAACATCAGGCACTCAGACCAATGTGGGTACTGCTAAACTGAATGGCAGCTGGTCATGGGAATGTGTTTAAGTGGAAAATTACATGCTAATACTTTTGCTTTGAGTTCAGGGAGCATTGTACATCCCCTAAAGCAGTAAAAACATTGCAGAGTTCATTAGGTAGGATGCCAGCTGTAGGCCTTGGAAACCTGAATTCTCTTCTCATCTCTGCCGCTTGCTCTTTTTTGATAGTTACCAATTCACTTGGTGTTTGTACTCTCATTTTCCTAAAATAAGACCACACCTTTAGCAGCACAACTGAATGAAGTCTCATTGAAATGCCGATGTGAGCACTGTCTGAAGGAAGAGTGCTCGAATCTTTTAAAGTACTGTTTTAATCATTGCCAAAGTAGCTGCCTGAAAACATCTGAAATCTGAAAAAAAAAAAAAAAAATCCGAAATCTGCTTAGTGGTGGCCTATTGCAGAGCTGGTGTTTACAGGCATTGATTTCGGGCATGCCCAGATTTCTGTCTGCCAGCTTGCCTAGATTTACACGCAGAAGTTAACTGTGACTGGCATTGGAGGGTCTTTGTCTAATTTGAGTGGCATTTTTTGACTGGGATTGTTTCATGTAGTAGCTAGGGTGGCTGACTAAAGTTGATGAAGAAGGGTGTGTTTCCCCACCTGTTTCCTTTGATAGTGTTTTGCCTATTCTTGGAATCATATTCTTGCTTATGCAGGGCTTTCAGACTGGCTGAAAGCGAAAATATTTTTTATAGAGGAAAATGTAATGGTAGACCCACAGAACTTGAGGGAGATGGCACAGCCAGTGAATTTTACAACTTTTTTTTCTTTAATGGCTAGGTCTCAAGTTTGAATCTTTACTTTTAAGTGTTCTGAAAGATTTCTCTGAGTCCTGTGGGTGGATTTTTCTTATGTATGAACTTACACCTTTGTTTAAAACCTGGAAGTTCTTAGTGATTTGCTAAACTTAGTTTTCTCCCATACTTTACCTTTTCCAAGGTCTTGTATCCGCATCCTTGAGCAGGAACAGACTTATGAAAAAATCACTTGTCCCTTCCTGTAACCCTCTGGATGGCTTGCTGTTGAGTGCTGCTGTTGTGAGCTCGCTGAGCGCTCCACGTAGCGCATCCCCTCACTAATCCCTGCTGCCTTCGGAACAGGAGCAGTGGGACCAAGCGTCATGTTTCGTCATGTGCCAGGCATGGGACAGGCTGCGTCTGCCAAACCGGACGCTCATTGAAAAACTACAACTATGTTCACCGCAGATTTTTTTAACACTAAAGTATACAGGGACAGAATTTTCCTTTTTTTTTTTTTTTTTAAATTTTGTGTTTAAAATAGTGAGCATGTGCTGTGTTTGAGGGTTACGTTTCCTGACTGAATGGGCCTTTTTAATGTTAAGTTATAGATCCCTGGAATGGAGGGTTTATAATGAAAACGCTGACACAAGTTTAAAGCCTTTTGAACAGTGACACTGTAATAAAGAGCTAACTGTGCAGTCACTGAATACCACGCTGTGATTTTTAATTGTGAGAGTCTGGATCTCTCTGGAAAGCCGTCTAGGCTTAGTTAGGAGTGTTGTATTCTCCTGAAACATTTTTTCAGCTTAAAACTCTTCTGTCTTTTTTGGTAACATGATCAAGATCTGTAAACATGTAGCTATGACAGAGGTTAATACATGCCTCTTTCACTGGGAGAGTGTATGTTGAGCCTGCCTGAAGTCTGGCTGGTTTGAAACGGTGTTTATGTGCTTACGATTAATAGGGAAGCAGGCATTGATGTCCTGGAGTATTTTTTCGGCTGTGTGTGAACCAGAATGCTCGTACCCTGTGCGGCAGTGCTGCACAAGGTGTCAAGACCTGCTCAGCTCAAACGGGGAGCGTTTCTTCATCGCATCTCTTGTGATTCCCTCGAAAATTAGGGATAGAGGCAAAGTACGGTGGATCTGGAGACCTGTGTTTCTTGGCTTTGAACCTTAGCTACGTTCTTTCTGCTCTTTTCTTTCCCTTTGATTAAACAGTATAATAGCGCGTTTCTACCTTGCAGGTGTGCTTCTGAGGTTGACTTCATTAGAGTTTGTGCAGGGCTTGTGTTACAGCTACGTCCAGGCGTGCTCTGCTGCTGGACCGTCGCAGCGCTGAGCTCCGGCTGCCCTGTTGGCCGGTGCCCTGCGCTGGGCACGCTCTGGCTGCGGTTTGTTCTCGTCCAGGGCCGTGTTCGCGGCAGGGCTGAGGCGGGAGCTGCACCACGCTGCCGGTGCCCCGCTCAGAGCAGGCGCTTGCTCGAGTGGAGCCGCTGCATTTGAGAACCGTTTTGTGCATTTGTTTGAGCTGCAGACTGCTCAACCTTCGTTCTGCCTCACGGGACCCGTGTATTTACACTTGGGGAACTTCAGTACACGGCTGGGCATGGATGGTGCTGTGTAGATTTCCACAGAAACACGCTGAGCGTTCCTTGGCAGGAGTGTGTGTCGTGCACAGGGAGGCGTTTTTGCTTTGTCCAGTAGTCGTATCTGTTCTCCTAGGTGGAAGAGCAAGGACGGATGGAATCTCTTTTCTTCACAAGCAGGCTTTACTTCAAGTGTGTTTGGGTCCCTGTTTAGCAATGTTTTGTTACTCACAGTAGAGCCTTTGGAGACGGATCATTAGACTGAGAGCAGCCTGCGAGTGGAGGGCATGGCTGGCTGCTTTACAGCAGCTTCATTGTGGGGAAGTAACGTGAGACTCGGGGCCCTGAAGCTGGGGCCTGACAGCTCTGCTGGTGGAGAGAGAGTCCAGGGGAGCAGGAAAGACACAGTCCTGGGTTATTGTGAACCAAACGAATAACAAGTGAGGTCAGTGTTACAGGTAGCATCAGCAATTAACCTCAGTTGTGCAGCCTGGAAACAAAAGCATCTGTGGAAGATTTAACTCAATTTCCAGGAGTGGATAGATTAATGAACCTTTCTCTTTTGTCTGTGTTGTTGCTAAAGCTGCTGTGCCATTTAACTGCTTAATATTAATCCGAGGAAGTTTAGGGAATGGCACATTGGGGCAGATGCCAGCAGCAAGGCTCCAGATTAAGTTTTTTCCTTCTCTCATTGTTTAGGCTTGTGTTTCTGTGCTTTTCTTTTGGGGATTAAGGCCATTGTGACTCTTGCAAATACCCCAACGGCAGCGGGGAGTGTCCCAGCGACTGGCAGTGCGGGTCTGGGTGCAGCGCAGTCCCTGGCTGCCGGAGGTGCTCTGCAGCAGCGCGGATCCCTCTCGTGGGAGGGAGAGCGACCCTGTGGAGCTTGGTGGGAGCTGCCGTCGGTGCAGTTCCCTCTCCATACATGGACGCACTCAGCCGTGCTGTAAGGCACTTCCTCGCTGATGGTGTGGCTGTTTCCATGGCAGACCTGTATAGCATAAATACAGCCGCCCTGCTCTTCCCCTCGCAGCCGTGGGTATGACATTATAACTTGCAGGAGCCTCTGATAGGGCTTGACTTCACGGGAACCTTTGTGTAGGTCTACAAGCAGAGAGAAAACCCCCAGGTCACAGACTACGCACAGTGAAATAGCAAAACTGTCTGGCTGCAGGCTGTCAGCCTTTGGTGCAGAGTAGAGTGAAATACTCCACGAGGAAGGATGTTGTTTTTTGCAAGAGGCTTGTGCTGATTTTGCCTGATGCTTGTGCATTGTGGTTGGAGAACGAAAATGCTGCTTTCTGCACGGAGTGAGAATGGTGCACCTCTCTGGAGACTGATTTCTTTGGTGTCTTGCGATAAATCAGATTTTGCCCCGACTTTGTCAGCTGTAGTTCCGTCCTCTGTATGCCTCTGTTGTAATCCGTGCAACCTGACCGGTCTCCGAGTGTGCTGGTTTTCAGCTTTTATTTTTTTCCTGGCACTTAAAGTTTCATACGTGCTAATTTAAACCTGCCTGACTTACTTCAGTCTACCTGTGTGGGACAGTTCATGTGTTTTTGAGGATGTTTCCTTCCCAAAAGCTCTTTGATTTTTCTTTTCCCTTCATGGTCTGAGCTTGAAACGGGGAGGTGCTGGTACTGCTTGGGACGTAAAGCTCTTCCTTTTCACTCTTACGCACCATTGTCCCTGGAGGACAAGTTAGCTCTTTTGCCTGCACCGCCATATATCTTGCGTAGATCTGGCAAGAAGCTTCGCAATGATCTCAGCTCTTCTCCCCTTTGTTTACAGACTATGTAATTCCAGCAGTTAATCTGTCAAATAGATTGTTTTCAGTCACACTGCAGTTCTGTGTGGCCTTGCGCAGCCCTGGGAAGTAATGAGGCTTTCCCTGTTTCCTTCTCCTCTTGCTCACGAGCCTGGTGGTGCTGTGCACAGAAGCTTACGGGGCCACGTCTGTGCAGAACAAATGCACCCAAAGTGCATTCTTTCTTGCTGAAAGCATTCAGGAGATCAAGGTGGCTTAAAGTGCTCAGGTTAGCATGCCCTAAAGTGATTCCATTTTCATCACAGATACTTACTATCTTCTAGATTGATGTTATCCTGTGCTTTTGTAACTGGACTGAGTTGTATTCCTCATCTGCCTAAGGTTAAATTTTCTCCATGCTTCTGTAACTCTTTCTGGTATTACTTTGAAGTTGTCTGCATCAGGCTCATTTTCTTTCATGCTTTCTAACATGCCAAGTTGGAGACATTCTTTTTTTCTTGTTTTCGTTGAGATAAATGCACGCAATCAGTGTAACTCTATTTTCTAAGCTGGTAAGGAACAAACTTTGCGTTCTTTGGTTTTCATATAAATTCACCAGCCTTTTGCTTAAGAACAGTAGAGAGCTAGAGTGAGTCACCAACGGTATTTTCTGTTTCTGCATTAACTTCTGCCTTCTTTGTAAATTAACTTGAAAAATCCCTTTTCCAAGAGTGTTTCAGACACGTAAACAAGCAGTACTTAATTTAGTTTTGTTGTACAAAGATCTGGATTTGCCTAAAGAAAAAGAGTTAAGTTGCAAATAGTGCATAGAATTAAAAAAAAAAAAGGTATTTCCATTTGTGTTTTGAACATTATTTACAGAGAAAAGATGCGATGCTTCTGTTGGTGCTGAACTTTTGTTCTCGGATGCTCTCTCTCATCCACCAGTCTCTATTCTGAATGCGATGAAGCCTCACGGCAGCTCTGTGGGGGGACTGTCACTGCACCAGAAGGGCAGATCCTAACTTCTCTTCCCTGCTTTTCCTGTTTCACAGCGTGAGTCCCAGCTGGTGCCAGCGACTGGGGCTGGTTCGAAGCCTCCCCTTCTCATCGCTCAAGGCAAAATGTTCAGCCTGAGCTCTGTCCAAAGATATGGCAAGAAGAAACATTAAAGAGGAACTTGAAGCCAGCTTGGCAATTGAGACAGCAATCGCTTTTGAGCATCCCATAGTGCTCAGTTCCGTTTCTTTGGGCAGTCTGTGTACGAGCTGAGTTCTCGGGAATCCCATCCCCGGCAGCCGTCGCGGTGTGCCCGCCGCGGGCAGCAGCGTGGGCCGGCAGAAGGGTTGGATGGGGCTGCTGGGGTGGGAGGCTCGGGGCTCACTTCCCGCTCCGCGGGCAGGGAGGAGCGGAGCACGCGATGTGATTGTTCTGCATCGGGAGGAGGAATGAGATCAAATTTCTGAGGTCTTTCTGTCGTTACCAAGCACACGTAATTCACGATCGGCAGGTTTAGCTCTGACTGTGCTCTGTGCATACCTGTGGTTTCCTAGCGATCTTCTTTTAATGGAGAACAGTTTAGAATAAGCTAACAAAGACTGAAGCACAACAGGGAGGAAGTGCTTGCCTTTCCTGAATGTACAGCGGGCTTTCACCTCGCGGGGCTGCAGATACCTGTGAAGTGAGCCCTTACCCACAGATCTCTTGATCCTGATTATTGCAGAGCAGTTCATTAGGTTTTTCAAATTGGAAATTGTCTGGTACAGCACCGATCCCACAAATTTCTACAAAGCTCAAGCTGTTAAGAATTGAAATTTGTACTCTGTAACCCCTAGGCATGAGGAATTCCACGGGAATCCCAGACCGAAGCTGCCTGTTACGGCCTGGGCTGAATAGCAAACCTTTAAGCAAGCTTACTAATATTGAAACTATTCCTATAGTGTAATCGGAAGGACCTGTGATATAATCAGATCGCTCGCAGGGCTTTGTCACGCTAGCAGGAAGCAGTTTCGTTGTTAAACACAGGCTGCCCAGCTGTACAGGAGCAAGCCCAGTGTTTTTCCCATGGTCGTGTGATCGTTGCTTGAGTGCCATCACTGAATCTGGAAGGAAGATCACTTTGCTGTTTCTTAGCAATGCGTGCAGCAGAAAATTACTGTTCTTGAAGTCAGGAACTTTATCCTCATGTTGCTGGGGTTCAGCTTGTGTTCTGTCCCAGCTACCGCTTGTACCAGGCGCTGGTCAGCAAAGCTGGTGTTCTCCTGTCCCAGCCTTTTCCGTTTTTGTCGTCTCCAACATAACTGCCGGTTACAGGAACCTCATCTCTGGTGGTTCTAGAAAACTTCTCTGCTGGGTTGTAAGCTGTTTGTGGTAACCAGCTTTATGGGTTGTGCTTTTAATTCTTTTTTTGTAACTAGTTATTTGTGTATAGGTTTTATGCCAAAGAAATGGAAAAAAACAAATGTATTATTAAAAGATCCATTCTAGCAGTTTTTAGAGGATTTATTCTTGCACTGTTTGGTTGTTTTTTTGGTTGTTTACTTCCTAAATAGTTATCATGGCAATGGAGTGCTTCAGCTAATTCTGTGTGACAAATAACACATCTATAAAATTAGTTTAATTATTTTGCAGTTATATTTTGAAGCATAATGCACTTGGGAAGCTTTTTGAAATTGTTAGTGTTTACCTCCTGGCACTAAGGACCGTGTCCCGCGCTAGCAGAGACATGACGTCTGCTACCTGCCGGAGTGTGTTTCAGCGTGGTGTCCAAATACTTCTTCCATTGAATTCGAGGTCACTGTTCGCCATGAGTCTGCATTCTCTCTTCTGTAGTTTTATGAAAACCTTGAGTCAGTTTGTGGTTCGTGAACTTGGTAGTAGCACGCTGCTTCTTTAGGTTTCCTAAGTAGAAATTCTAAAAACTTAGTAGTCAGCAAGCATCCATTTTTATTGCTACAATGACAGCATAGGATGTGGAAATGCGAGAGCTTTGGCTTGCAAGGAACTTGCCGATTTTTGTGGTTCTGTATGAGGCTGCCTGGAGGATGCTAACACAAGCACATACTGAGGCTGTTCCCGCTTCTCGTGTTCCTGTGATGGGCATTGCCCTGCTGTCCTCGGACTCGCGCCACGTTTCCGAAGTTGGCTTTAGTCCCTTCCTGGAATTTGCACGTGTAAGGCAGCCAGCAACCCTCTACAGCGAGAGCTATCGCAAGCCCCCGGACCCTGGCGTGGCCGTGTCCCGCGCCGGGAGCAGGTGGCGGTTTGGCTGTACCGAAGCTGTGGTGGGGCGGAGGAGCCTGGTTTTGGGGCTGCCCGTGTGTGCTCGGCTGCTCTCCTGGTCGGACGAGCAGTGCCCTCGGCAGCTTCTGGCCTCGAGGCAGCGGATGGAAAGGGTGCCGGACGCAGAGTGCATTCCTGCTGCCTCCTGCTCCCCCGGGTTAGCGATGCTTGGACGTTTTTTGTGATATGCGCTAGCTGGAGACGCCTCGTGAGCCGAGGCGATGCGGTATTCCAGTCTTCTTATTTTTGTGTTTGTATTCAGGCTTCGTAGTGGTGCATTTTGCATAAATAAGTGCTGAGAGAGGGTGGCAGGTGTATGACTGCGTTTGTCAGAACTAACGAGGCGCTCCCATGGCTGGATGGCTCGGAGCAGCTCTGTGGCGGTTGTTGGCTCTTCTGTGACACCTGCGCGTTAAGGTCATGTTTCTTCAGCAGCGCACGGTTTCATTTTAGGATAACTGGAAAACGTTGGGGTGATTCATCCTTTTCCAGTGGGGCCTACAGGACAAGACTGGGAATCCATGACATCTGGGATTCATTAACTGTTACTGATTTTCTTGGCATCTCCGAACATCGCTAGTTTTTGGGTTGCCCATCTATAAAGCTGGGCAGCTGTTCACTTCGATCTCTGCGGACGAATTATGTCATGCAAATCCAGTGCGTTGTCTTTTACCATCTGACTGTTGCTCAAGCATAGAAGTTTACACTTGAGCAGTTTTCCTTCATTTTGCTAATTGTGTATGACCTATTGCGCAAGAGTTTTCCTAAGGAACTAATGCTGTTTTAGAGAAAAGCACTCTACTCTGCAGGGTATCTGGCCAGTGAAGTCTGGTGTTGCCAAGACACAAGATAATGTAGAGCAGGCGGGCAGAAATTCTGATATTGATTTTACCCTTCATAAGTTACTTTGGATGTAGAAGTAAAGATGTCTATTTGCTACAGCTGTTACGGGAATAACTGCTTCTGATTTCCTATCGAAAGCTGTTACAAACTGGAAGAAAAAAAGTCAAAAAACCTGAACTCTCTGGTGAGAAGAGCAGACAGTATTTTAAAGGCACCAGAGGATATCGATGTCTCTAAAACAAGTCTGTGATGCTGACCCTTAGGTCAGCACACCTCACCACCTCGGTTCAGTAACAGCTGAGCTTTATTTAAGTGATCTATAAAGAAAAACTATTTATGCCATTTGCAGCTCTATATAGCTCTTGAAGAAAATCTCAAAGGTTTTTTGTTGTATTTTTCTGTTGCTTTGTCTTCCGTACAGCCTTGTACTGTAAAAGTCTGTCTTGACTTGGAAGGCTGGAGGGTCTTGGAGCAGGTCGATGGAGACGGAAGACGAACCTAGTTGTAGGTCTCTGCTCCCCACTGCTTCATGTAGGGGTTTGGAGGTCGTAGCACAACCTTAATTTATAACATTGGTCCTCTTATCAAACTCACTGAGTGGAGAAGAGAAGCTGAGAAGTTAGTGATCGAGAAGGAATGAGGCCTGGCCATTTCTTAATCCAACCCTTGAATTTCACCCATTTTGTGGAGTCATGATAAACCTTTGTCTTGCTTTGCATTTAAGCCTTTCTCTCCTACTACTTTCTTCCCTAGGTGTAAATTAAAATTTCATAGAATCTCCTGTGGACCACCCAGTGGCGTCAGAGAAAAATATAAAGAAAAAGAAGAAAGCAACCCTAGAACCCAGAGAAGATAGCATCTCCTGGGCTGGTTGTGCAGCCACCCTGCTGAAGCATAGGCTGTTTTGTTTCTTGCTGCTGGAGCTCTTTTCCTGCGTCTATTCACAATGGGCTTGAGGTCAAAGTCTGTATTTATGCAACCTCATTCACAAGTTCTATTGCAATAAATCGTGTGCTTCAGGAGGAAGAAGTCCTTGAATATTTTAACATCTCTGCAATCTTTCGTGCACAGAGCTGCTCGGTAGGTGGGACATGAACGTTGGTCTGCCCGAGGAATTCATCTGCCGGCCTGTATGTTCAGGAGATGTCGCATAAAGCAGGTTTTGCTTGAATAACTGACCTTCAGCATCAGCACTTAATTCACATGTGAGTGGGGCCAGAGCACCTCCTAGTAATGCTGCTGCTTCTGCAGCGAGCTGACTTTTGTCAGGGAAGGCCGTGATTAAGCAGCCTCTAATGAGGCTTCAAGACGACAAGCCGTCTGCAGGCTGCTTTTCGGGACCCCTGGTGCTGACGTTTGGCTAATAAATCAAGAGGCCTGAGGCCAGTATAACAATATTAATTAGGATGCTGGGGTGCTAGCTAAGTGTTTTTAGCTGTTTTTGCTCCTGGGCTTATGGACTATAAAGCCTGAGTGTGGATTTTATAGTGTAATAAAAAGAAACACTTCTGGTTGTAAAAGAACGAGACTGCAGTAAATATGTGGTGAAATAAAGCCAGTGAAAAGGATCTAGGTGATCCTTTGTAAAGAGTGTTTATTCTGCTAGCAATTGATTAACATGGCCTGTGTTTTTTGTAGCTTAATCATCTTTTCAGATAGCCTGGTGTTACTTCTGGTGGTGTATAAACTTTATTCTTTGGAGATGATGTTCCATTGTGCTTTGCTAGAGAGAATGCTTGCACTTGGGTATCTTGGTCACTTGGTCTTTTTTTTTCCAAAGAGCAATTGAAGCAATTTTTTTTTTTTTTTTTGCAATTTGCCAGGCTGTGGGAAGAGGCAAAGGCTGGGTTAGCGAACCCCGCAGCACGCTCAAACCTGTGCCGCGGGGCGGGCGGCCGCTCCGGCCCGGGCAGCCGGGCTCTGCAGCCCCACCCCGGGGAGCCGCAGCTCCCATCCCGCACGGGCTTGCCAGGGTACAAAACCGTGCGCGTCCCAGTGTGACGGCCTCTTTATCTAAAATAAAAGGGGGAATACTTTCTTAAACCGCAAAGTGCTTAGCCTCTGGCAAATGGTTTAATTCAATCTGGAAGCCTGCGTCATGTGAAGGCATCTGTGCGCCCGGGATTTGCTGGAGGAGCAGGCAGCTGGATTATCAGCCTCTGCTCACTGCCCAGAAAGTCCCCTGAATGCAAGGGCTTTGCCTGGTAGCTTCTCCCCAAAAGATCAGTGCCCGTCTCTCCAGCTCTGGGCTTAGAAGGAGTATCGTTTGTTCCCCCTGCAGGTTCTGCAGCCTTCACATGTGAGCCCTGCCGAGAGATGTCCCGACATGGCTGCTGCCACCCAGAGAAAGAAGTAAACAGTCATTTTAATTTTGCTTTCCATTACAAATGCAGAAATAATTTTGTCAGCTGAAAGGTCATTTATTTTTAAAGGGGCTGTGACTCCGAAATGACTTTTCAGAAATGCTCCTTGTAGCAAGTATCTTCTAAATGATCAAAGCTGATGTGTTTTAAATTGCAGCTTCAGTTTGTGCTACTTAGTTTTTCTGCACTGCTAGCTAGCTCAATGAAAGTATGTTAGCTAGTTTCATTTACTGGGCTGTCATGCTACAGGCTTCTGGTGGCAAACAGAGTCATGGAAGGCAGAAGAGGGATCAAGAAAGATGCACACTTTTCTCTTGTTTTTCTGGTTGTATGGATTGCTTTTACCATCATTTTCTTTAATCCATTGAATCCAATTGGAAATTAATGCTCTGTCAGGTTACGGAGAATTTAGCCCCCCCAAAGAAAAAGCTTCAGAACATCTTTGCAGTTACTTTGCAGGTGCTGGAAATGATTCTGATTCTGTCCAGCCCTTCAGGATTAGTTTCCCTTGCAGTTGGTCATAATACCTGCATCTTTGGAACGGAGCGGACGATAAGCGGGACAATAAAACTTGAATGATGGAATCCTTTTAAGAAGTTGATCATTTACTGCTCACTGGTGGGTAAGACTAACAGGAGGAGAAATCTCAGAGAGGTGCTGTGATGTGTTTTCCTCAAGTGCCCGTATGAAGGCAGATTGTGGAACTGTCCTGGCTTTAGAAAATCATTAGTCAGAGTTCTCGATGGTCAAATACCGACTTGGTGAAAGCCGTGTAATGGTTTGGGAAGTGATCGTGCGGTGAGGATTTTTAATTTGCCGGCTGTAAATAGATCGTGGCTACCTGCAAGGCTTTACTGCCCAGGTCTTCAGGCTTTCACCTACAGACAAGCTGGTTGTGCCGGGACACGTGCAAGTGCTCCTGCTGCCGCTGAGGGATCTCTCTGCAGGGCCGTGCGGGCAGGAGGCCGGGGAGGCAGAGCTGGCGCAAGCTTTGTACCGACCTGGGCTACTTGCAGGGATTTGGCAGCAGGAAGGCTGGGCTGCGTCTGCGCTGTGCTGCTGTGTGGGTATGTACAAGCCTGTCAGGACTGAAGGTAAACGGCAAACAGTCACAGGCAGGCCAAAAAAAGACTTTTTTTCAATGGGTAGCACTGCGTAAACCGTACTCACAGAGAGCTGGAAGCGCTGGCCACGTGCGTTCCCACTGATGATGCCAGGAATGCTTTGGAGAGAAGTTGCCCCACCATGGGCCGCATTCTTCTGGCTGTGAGAACTGAAACTGGCATTCACTGGGCTGAATTAAGTGCCTGTGTGCTAATATATGCTGATTACTGGTGGCATGTTGGTATCTTACAGGGCTTTGTCTGGTGTTCCAGCTGCTTCCTAAGAGCTGAAGCCTGCCAAATTACCTAGTAAGCCAGTGTAAGTTGCTGTGAAAATGAGTGGTCTTGGGGAATCGATCACTTTTAGTCAAGAGTTTGCTCAGAAGTGCAGAATCTTTTTGTATACTAGAAAAGAAAATTCCTCAAGCTAAAAAACAGCATTTTGCCTACTGCAAAAATCACAGATGAGTATGACAACCTGCCAGACTTCTGCAGTGTTTGCAGTGAGGCAGGAGAGGTGTGTTTAATCTGTTTGCCGTCTAGGTGAATTCCAGGTGTGGTGATATTTGAGAACTCCTTCCCAGTAAAAACCTCTCTGTTTTGTAAAGAGGCAGCAGCAATTTTTGCAGTCTGACATCTATTTACTGATTTCTTAGCTAGGTTTGATCTTGGATGTGCTTTCTTCCCCTTCACAAAACTTAAAAGTGCATTTCTTTTCCGTCCTAGGACATGGTGCAGGCTGAAGAGCACAGATAAGAACCTCCCACCACTCCACAGCCTGTTCCCCCAGCTCTGAGGACTTCATGCGGCAGGACACGGGCTGATGCCCTCAGCACACGCTGCCATGGATGGGGGGAAGAGCTGTCCGCAGCACGAGCACCAGCAGGCAGGCAACGCGCTCTACAGCATCCCTGCCTTCTGCTCCCAGCTCGCTGCGCCGGCCATGGAGGTGAGGACCCCAGCAGCAGCTCAGGAGGTGCAGGGAGAGGCTGCTCTGCGGGTGTCCCCAGGGGGAGCCTGGGCAAGGCAGTCCAGCTTGTTGCATCCCCGGAGTCCTTGTGTGTGTTTACAGGAGCTATTTACCAGACTTTCTAGGCAGCTGTCCAGGGGCATGAAGTATTGATTGCGAATGCTGGAGGGTTGAGGTGATGGCTGTCTACTGCCTTTGGGTAGTAATGGTGATAGGATGACGGTTGGACTAGATGATCTTGAAGGTCCTTTCCAACCTTGTGATTCTGTGATTCTGAAGTGGGAGGAGAAAAACAAGGTTGTGATTAAAATGATACCTCTTTAAAAGCCAGAAGATGGCAGGCTGCTAAGGATAGGAATGAAGAGTTTGTGCAGAATTGCAAACTCCATTTCCACACCAGTTCATCTCTCTGAGAGATGCTGAATCTGTTACTAGGTCCAGCTGTGCCTTTTTTGAGAGTGGCAAAGATGAATAGGGTTGTATTTGTCCCAGTATGGCTTCTAAAATAAGACTGGATCCCTGATGCATTTGTTCTGAAAAGGGCAAAAAGCAGACCCTTGCCCCGAAATAACTTACGTGTCCTTGCAGTTCTCTGTTTCTGTTTATAAATCTTGTTTGAGTTTTGCCATATACATGAATATATGGGTTAAAAAGAGGCCTGTCTTACCAAGTGCATGTTGCTTCAGACGTGAGGCATTGTTGCTTTGGATATGAAAGAAAAAAAAGGACATGTGAAAGAGAAACTGAGAAATAAGATGTTGTATTCTTTTCATGATTGTATTGGCACATGCCGAGCTAAAAGCTTCCTGTTAATGTTGGACACTGTTTAGGGAGGTGGGAAGATGAGGGGGGAAGGAATGTGTTCAGGCATTTACCTATGCAAGCCAATTTCACTTAATGGGGTTGGTACTTGCTTTCTGCTGAGACTGAAGTTAAAGGGCAAGGAAAGGGGAATGACCCCATTGTCCTCCAGGGACAGTAACAGGAAAGTAGGTTCCAAAGCTGAAACGGCAGTGTAGCACTAGACTTCTCCTGCTATGAGAGATTAAGAGCCACGTCTGCTTATGGCAGGCGCTGAGGGAGAGAAGTCGTAAGCGTGGCTCAGATTTGCAGCTTCAGGTAATTGTGCTGGTCCTCTGCTGCTCTAACTGTTTTGGTTTCTGCTTTCAGAATTCCATGCTGGCTGCTGACTCATGGAGTAACTGCTACCCTGCCTCTTTCCCAACCTCATCTTTCCCAAGTGAAAACCAGTGAGTGCTGTTCTCCTTTATATAATTCTCCTCTGCTATTGCACATTCCATGATTCAACTATTTCTTTAGTGCTTACCTTGTTTACTTTATTTCTCTATCTGATGGGGGAAATAATTGCATCACGCTCATCTTGTGGCATTTCATGAACTGCTACATCTTGGAAAAAGCAACAAACAGCTTTTTAAAAACAAAACAAAACAAAAATCACCCAACAACAAAACTTTGATTTCTGGTAAACCTGGTGGCTGCTGTAAGGGAGAAACAGCCTTGTTTTAGCCTAGATTTGTTACGCCAATGGAGTTCTTAAACACCCCACTAGCACAATCTAGCTGAACAAATGTCATGCATCTGTAGCTTTATACAGATAGTGTGGACAAGAAAGAAGGTATTACTGGTACCCGGTGCCAGACTTGTGTGAGGTGAAGTTAAAATCTGTTGCTGTGTGGATGACTAGAAGCTGGCTAAATACTACCATCCAACGTCTATGTTGAAAAAATGTACTCAACCCCTAACTGTGCAGCCCAGAGTTCAAGAGTCATGACTTTTTCCTCTGGTTATAACTGATACTCTTCACCGATAAGCTTGTCCCCCAAGGTGCGAAGTGATGAGTACGGGCTCGTGAGGAAATTGTGACTTCCTTCTAAGTAAAGCTGCCTGGCGCACAGCATAGTTAAGTGCTATAGAGCAGAGTTGTGCTGGGTTTCAGTAACCTTTGCATAGTAACACGGGCCCTGTCCTGTCTGGTGGGAAAGTCATCAGCCATAGGCCTTCTAGGCTGTGCAAAAACTCATCTGGATTACATGCCTGAAATAGTATTTTTAGGGGAATCTTTGTATAACAAAACTATTGTTCTTCCTTCTCACCCTTTATGATGAACCTCCATCCTGGATCAGAAGGATGGATACTGGATATGACAGGAGATATCTGGGGCAACATAAAATGGTCTTGTGCCACCACAGAGTGACTTGGATTGGAACTCTGTTGGGACTGGGAGAGGCTGATTGCTGGGAAGAAGGTCTGAAGGCTGGCTGATGGCTGCGTTGGTCTCTGTGAATACGGGGAGTGGCACAGATACACAGGATGTGTTTTTATTTAGGTCAGAGGTGGAAGGAAGAAAAGTAAAAGAAACAGAACTTGATAGCATGAGCTAGTAGGTGTGTTCCAGGTGCTTGAGGATTTGGTTTAACCTCCTTCCTGAACAGATTTTAGCATCTTCATGGAAAAGCAGAGATCCATCCTCCTTACTTAGACACTTGTCTAAGTTCCCTCCTGGCTGTCAGCAGTGACGATCAGCTCCTCTGTTCAGAGGGGTGACGCTCCTTTTGTCTTGTTTCTCATGTGCCTGGTCCTCTGCAGTCTGCAAAGGAAGCTAGCCAGCAGTGATAGGGTGAATGTAATATGACAGTTCTTGATGTACGATTACCAAGAAGCTGTCCCACAGGTGCTGAATGGAGCTCTGCCTTGTTAGTTACTCCCCAAAGTGAGAATTTGAGAGGAGTTATCAGATAAGTTCAGTATCTTTGCTCTTAGCTAGCCTGTCTCTGATTGGAAGAGGGTGTACTGTTTGAGCATGATTCCTGTAAATTACAGTTTCTGAATCCTCGAGAGAGCTGTAACAGAATTTCTGTTTTGCTGTATTGAACCACAGGATTAGATTGTGTTTGTCTATTGTGTTGGGTTTTTTTCTTTGACCATTTGTTCTGGTTTTGACCCTCACTTTCTTCTTGTTTAATGCTGCTCTATGCTGTTTGTGTCAACTCTGCTGGAAACGTTATAGCCTTGATCCTGCAAAGACAAAGACATGCCTGCATTTCACACAAATGTAAACTTGTTGACTTTGCTATCCTTGCTTTAGGAAAGGAGGAGGCTTATTGTAGCATTTATTTGCTAGAGAATGATTTCGTCAAGGCTGTACCTTTAGCTTCCTGTTTTTCATATCCTGGTAACTGTAAAAATTACCTTTCAGGTGAAATTTTCCATATCTGTATTTCATGAAAAACAAAGTCTGTCCTTTTGTATTTAAAAACTGCAGCTGAATCTTTTTTAGGTGGGATGTAGGGTGAGGGTGTTACAGGTAGAAATCCTGAAAGGGATGGAAACAAAAAGAGGAATTTTAAATGAAGTTGTAATTATAATTACCACACTGTAAGATTAAAAAAAAAAAAAGATGGCATTAGAGTTAGTCCAAGATTCTCTTCAAAATGCCAGAAAAATCTCATTTGTGAGTGGCTGTGTTTGGAGAAGGATTATTCTCATAGCAACAGCTTTGTCCTGAAGCAGGTTTTTCCTGTTTCTTTTCAGTAGTTTCATTCTAGAAAATTTCTTTAAAAGATACCAAAGCTTGCCTCTTTGTTTCAGATTTTCTTAACCTGGAAATGTAAACAGTGTATTAAATGTTACTGAAAGAACAAATGACGGTCAGGTGCCCTATAGGGAAGAGCTGGAGCTCAGTTAATTTCTGGGGCAATTACCCCTGAAGAGCTAGGCTTCCTTTGCAGCACTAGGTTCAATTCATTCCTTGCTTCAAGGAGTTCTGGGCCAGTCCAGTTGTGCTGTTGAAAGTGGTGTCACACATCTGCAAAAAGTATTTCTCAAGCTGTAGCAGATTTCTTCCCTCTTTTCCTGCCGTTTTCATGTACTTCTCCGCTTTACCACCTGTGAGTGGAGTACTGCTTGCTACAATAGTAAAGCAGGTTTTGAAATGCATGAATTGGTCTGATGATGGGGAAGGGTGCCTAGATTGATGCCTAGGCAGCCAGCGACCTCACCAGCCCACCACCTCTGATCATCTGCTGGCCTGAGATGGGGAGCTGCATTTCTCAGTGGAGGGCTATAACATCAGAGCATAAAGCCTGGCCAAAATATGCAAAGGAGGTCTACAGTGAAATTACAGCATGGCCCCAGAAGGGCTTCAAATGCATCGCACGTGTTGATGAGCAGCTGGTGTGAAGCATGCGAGGCAGGCATAGTATTGCAGTAATGTACACAAGCGTTATAGCAAGCTTAAGCTGTCAGAGGATGGAGACCCACCTCCTGGGAGGGATGTGCATTGCGTTGACTCACCTGAGACTTGGATGCCGATAAGAGCCTGTCCCCAGTGTGTTCCTCTGGGTCCTGCTGTTGAAAATGTGAGCTTCAGGAAAACAGAAGGAAATGATCGAATTCTTTTTTAAAAAACAAGCAAACCAACAAACAAAACACCAAACAACCTTCTTTTGGAGTATGTGAAATAGTCCTGCCCAGAGACCCACTGGTTGGACTGACATCAAATGATCTGGGTGAGTCAGATGTCAGTTCAGGTTTGCCTTGTACCAAACTGTTCCACTGCTTCTATATTTAGAGTGGGTGGCAGCAAAAACAGCAGTCTTGCTCTTTAAAAAGTAATTGTCTGAACTTGATATAATCCAAAGATGCTCCCCACCCAGCTCGTAATGTCCCAGAAAGATGAAAGAATTTCTCTGAGCCATCTGCTTTATTCGTTAAAGAAGAATAGGAAGCATCTCTGCAGTAAGACTGTTAATGTTTGTTGGGTTCCGAACATTGTACACCTTCATGTACTTCCCTTTGTTTTCCTATATGGAAATGTCCCTCTAGTTAAATTTCTAGATGTTCTTTTCTTATAGCTGAATTTTTGAGTTTGCCTTTATTCCCTTGTTTTGCATGGTGGACAGGGAACAGAAGCTTATTTTTCTTAACCTGTACCCGTTGAAGGACATGTGTTGGGTCAGCACATGTAACCTCTTCGTTCGTACGCTGAAAGGCTAACTTCTTCAAACTGAGCTCTTGAGCCGGATTGCCTCTCTTTCTCTGTGATAGTTCAAACAGAAGTTGAAGACCAACATTCCTTCCCTTTTGGCTGCATGGTTTCCCTGGGGTGACTGCATTTCCACAAAATAAAGTGTTGTCGAAGCTGGCTGAGCCATCACGGACCATCCCCCTTCTGGGGGCTGACAGCAGATTCCTGTGTCAGAGCAACTGCAGCCTCTTCTGTCTGAAGAGCCCAGCGCTTCTCCAGACTTAAACTGTTTTCTCAGTGCAGAATAATTTCTCTGAGAATTTGACTAAATGTGTTTAGTCATTTGGGTTAAAAAGTTTGTTTTTATTCAGCAAGAAGATCAGCGCTTGGTTTTCTACAGCCAAAAGAAGTAAAACAAGATGACTCCAAACACCCTAGCATTAACTCGTTAAACTCCGATCTCAACAATGAGGAGGTCAGTTTCACTGGGGTAAAGGATAAGCATATGCATTCATATACGTTCTGTTTCTGTGAGGTTAGTAATCGATACAGGGCCTTGATTGCTTCAAGAGTCAACCTCAATGCTTAAAGTGAGTCAGTGGCCCGAAAGGGACTGACATAGCACTTGCACACAACTGTTGTTGGATGGGTATCACTTGTCCATGTCCCTGGCTGTATTCTGAGTTTAATCAGAGGGGTTTTGGCTCTGGAGTGGGCCAGGTTGGCTGGAGCCTGGCTCTTCACGGACAAGTTGGGTGTCTCTGTGACAGGACATACGCTTTATCTTGGACTTGATGAATGCAGGTGGTGTTCTGTAGTGTCCAGGATGCCCGGTTCCTCCTTCAGTGCTGCAGCTTGAAGTCAGATCTTAGGAGAAGAGTGCAAATGGGCAGTCTTTGGTAAATCCAGCGTGAATAAACCCAGTGTAAATTTCCTTTCTACAAGGATTTTTAGTTATCCAGTGAACACCCTTGGCCTGGCAGTAGAAACTGTTGACCTGGAATAGCTTCCATGGAGCAGTTTTACTAGTAACTAAATCCTTGAGAGCGTGAGCAGGTAGGTACAGAGCAATCTTGCTGTGAGGCTATTTTCACATCCCAGTTTTGGCAATACAGCAAGGTTCACATACTTGATTCTTGCAGTTAACACTGGTTTTGCAGTCTAATTCAAGCTAACCTGTCAGTGGCCTTATGCCACCTCTTCAAATGAGGGTGGATATCTTTAAGTTATTTTCGGAGGGAAAAAAAAAAAGGCAAAGCACAGTACCAAAGGTGCTAAAAGGACTTTGGCAAATGCTGCAGGCTTAGTGGCTTTCCTAAGAGGATCTCAAAGCAGTGCATTGAATTACTATTAACCTTTATTTCAGTCCTCTGCAAGAAGAAAGAGCATCTCACATTCACAGATTTGAAAACCAAGATGAAAGGAAGTAAAATAACATGCCAATGTTGGTCGTTCCACAGCAGTTCCAGCCAGGGAGGTTGGGGCTATCTTGGTTTCCTTCCTGTTACCTTAACTGACTCCTGTTCAACCCCACAGGGCACTGGTAAAATAGGAGGTGATGTTCATTTTTCCAGTAAAGATAGTTTTTCCCATCCCTGGTTAGTTCGTTAAGTGCTGGCCGAGCTCTGTCCTTGTGCAAGGGAGAGGGTGAGACCACAGTAGTTTCAACTTGAGAGCAGTTTAAACAAGCCTTTCCTGTGTGTAAATACATTAATTCACAGAAGCTGTACATGAATTTTAATTTGGCTGAATAGATTGAGGAACCACAAGTCAGTGCTAGATTGTCAGACCTATTATGTGCAGGGGTGCTAAACCCGCCTCCGTGTTTGTGCAGGGGTAGGTAGCTGTTCAGTAGGTAAAGCAGTGGCAGCCCAGATACACAAAGGAAAAAAAGAGAAGGGGGGAGGGAACTGTTGCTTTTTGAGGGTATTATCTTTAATGATGCAAAAAAAAGAAGAGGAAAAATTAGCAGAGGGAGATAACTTTGCATGTAAATATGTATGTAAATGTTAAGCATGGTGTATGAATGAGCTGCTAGCCACACATGGTATTTTAATTGCTTAATAATACTTTGGTGGCATAGTCATTGCCTAGCGCTGCTCCTGGATAGTATTTCTTTTTAAATTTTGCTTTTCCCTCCCCTCGCAGTGCCTTGCTAGAGTTTATTGCTGTGGCTTCTGTAACCTTGGCACTATGAAGAGCATACAACTTGCCGCAAGAGGAAACCAGTCAGATCGGGTGAAACGTTTTAGTGGTTCCAGCATGAAAACGTGTTGGGTGGTGATTGCCCAAGCAGTGTGAGTGCACAGCCCTTACGGGAAAGATTACGAAGCACATTCCTTGCTCCTGCAGGAGAGGGAAAGGCTTGCATGTGTAATAGCAAAACCAGAAGACAGTCATGTAGTACAGGCCAGAGGCTGCTCCTGGGAAGGAGGAAGGGAATTGCTCTTTTGCAGTTCTTACCTACTTTTTGCTCAGAGGAAGCCACAGCTAGGGGGAGGGAGGCAGGAGGAAGTGCTGGCATGTGCCCTACCCAGCAGGGAGTAATCAGAAGACCTTTGCTTTTTTCACTTGTTAGTTTGGTAGAGATTTTGCTTTGTAACTAGCTATAATCAGTTACATCCAGAATTCATCTCTGTCTGGACTAATAATTCTGTCTGGGCTTGCATGTCCCTAAACCTTCTGTTTTTATCTGTGTTAAGTTGAGATCTGTGACTGATAAAGCTCGCTGCCAGGGCTGTGCAAAGCGGGGTGTTTTCTTTCCAAGTCTGCACGCTCATCTGTGCTGGTTTGCAGGGTTGTTTCAGTTTTATGACCTGAACGAAGGTTCGAGTGTGATATTTCCATGAAACTTGATGCTTGTCCTTATGTAGTGCGATTGTCAGGTCCCATCACAACTGTCAAACACTTGGCGCTGGGACATCTCAGAGGCTTAATTTTGCTTTGTTGTCAGGACTGAATTATTTAGTTCTGCAGACTCTTTTTCTATGAAATCCTTCCCAGTTTACACAAATAGCTGAGAATTGAATTCTTAATCTTAATACAGCTCTCCAGACTCTTACACTGCTGAGTCTGGGAAGTAGGATATAACTTGTAGATGTCTTATTTTGCCTTGTAGATCTCTCTTCTGGATAAACACAGCTTTTTTAAATCAACCTCTTGTATGTGTCATCCCATAATTGCCCCTTCACTGCTGCTGATGGAGTCTGAAGCAACCTGAGGAATGCTCAGGACTGACAGGAAATAACTGCTTTTCCCATTTCCTTACAGGCAATATTTTAATTCCCCTCACGATTTTTATATGAATTCCATCAGCAGACCACATTTCTTGGATACAAACTATGCATCTGTGGACCCCACTGACTTCTTACCAAAAAATGGTGATTTTCCTCAGGTAAGTACATAGCTACTGATGGCTTTGGGGAAAAACAGTACTTTATGGTGATGGGTTTTGTTTTTCAGGATTGTGGTATAGAGGGGTAAGGAAGAGACCAGTAGTGTCTTAAATTTGTCCAACACCAGATAGGAGTTGTGTGCAATTGGGATAAATTCTGATAGCAGCAATTCAGAAGCTATCCATTGGCTTGGTAGGAGCTTATCTCTGATAAAATTGCTTCTGTCTTTTAAAATGCTATTTAACCAACACTGAAAGTACATGGGAGAATCCTGTTTGCAGAAGGGTATAGGTAAGTGTGAGTTTGAAAATGCTTCAGTCAGTTGAATCATTTGCCTTCAAAACTTTCTTCACTTCCGTATGTTGTGTGCTTTCTCTCTGATTACAAGTACTGGATTCCTGAACTGTGAATATTTAAGGACTACATCAACTCAGTGCCTAAAAAACTGAGATTTGAACCAGTTCGTTTTTTGCAGTGTTGGTGAAGTGTGGGAGTCAGTCTCTGTAGTTCATTTGGCATCCCTAGGGACCAACAGGCACACTCACCTTGGCAATCCCTCTGGGCTGGAAGACCTCTTCCTATAGAGTTTTTGAAATGTTTGACTTGCTTTTTGGCAACATCTTGTGGTAAGATTAGTCAGTAAAGGCTGGAAAGCAGTTTATGTGACAGAGCTGACTTTGAATAAAGAAAGGGACTAGCTACATCCTTTCTAGGAGTTAATATAGATATTATCAGTGTCTGGCTGTGCTTGTTCTTTGCAATAGTTTTTTTTTTAAGCCAGCGTCTGAAGATGCATAGTGAGTGACACTGCAGAAAGTTACCTTGCTTTGACCTATCAAGGCAACAGCCAAACTGAATGAACTCAATAGTCCCAGCCCTCCTATCTCAGTATCTTACTGTACTGATCGCTGGGGAAGCAGATAATGTGCAGGTGCTGGATGCAGTCCAGCATCCTCCCTCAGGCAGGCAAAGGGCACAGACCGCTGTGCTTCAGAAAACTTCCAAGTAGTAGCCAAAGAGAGGGAGTGTGGACGGAGTTGCAGAGCACCCCGTTACTACCAGTCTCTGACTTGCGACCTGAACCGTTGTTTGAACATGACTCTCCCACCAGACAGAAAATGCAGGAAGGGGCAGAACTGCAGCAGCGCTGTGGGGCTGGCAAGTGCTGCACGCCATGTGCAGAATAGGTTTTTCGATTAGACAATGCTACAAGACAGTCATGTTAGAAATTTCAGAGTAATTAATTTTTTTGTATGCTTAAGGTCTCCTAATAAGACCTGATTAGCAGGTTGGCCGAGGGCTCAGCAGTTGCTCACAGATCGGACCTGATAGCCTCAAAGCTGCCCAGAAGGTCTCAAAGGAACCTTTAAGGTGTGCAGAATCATGGACTATGTTCAAAATCTTCATCTATGTTATCTATAAGTCAAACTTGTTTCATTAAAAGTACTCTTTTTTTTTTCTGGTCACAAAAAAGCTTACCGGCAGAGCCAAGCTTCCTCTGAGTGTGGGAACTAGCTAATCTGAACATCACAGTTGTCTGCTTCAGGTTTGTGAGTTGGTGTGACAGATAAGTACAGGGGCACTGTTTGGGTGTGTATGAAATGGAGCGCAGTTTTTTTTTTTATTTCCACTATTCTGTATTCAGGTGAAGATTGACCTTTCTAGGTGTTTCCGTATTAATTCTAAGCATGCCCTACAACGTAGCCCTAAGTTGCTGGAAGCAGCACAAGGGAGACCCAAGGATAAACTGGGGCAGTATGTATGCACTTTGTGCTAGTATCATGCTTTGACACATCAAGAAATACTTCAGTAGATCCCAGTAAGCTGCTGTGAGCTTTACAATGTTTTTTTTTCTGTAACTGTTGAATGTCAAGACACATGTAGAAACAGAAACTTTTTCCTTTGTAATCTCTCTCCTTCCTGCATGATTCATTAAGAGATGCCTCTGCTTCTTGCTTTGCAGTGGATGCAATGTCACGAACATTGGATTATACTGCTGAATTGATTCAGCAGGGAAGAGTAGTTTGACTATGAAGAGAACTTTATTCAAAAATGCAGCATGAAAAACATTTATAGCAGTAGAAAGCAGCAAATTGATGCATTTCCCCTCTTCTTGAGGGAGATGTGTTAATTCCCCCTAACTGTGCTTTTATTTTCTTGGCAAGCCTAAAGAGAGGTTTTGAACCTCCTTGGGGCTCTGATTTCTGCAGATCTGGATTTACGTATACTGGAGATTCGAGCCCTTTGAGGTATGCCACCAGCGTGGTAGCCCAAATTCAACTTCTTGAGCAAAGCTGCTGGGAGCGCTTTGTGTTAGCGACTCGCCTGACGCAGCCAGTCTGGTCAGTCACCAGTAGCTGTTGCTGGTACAGAGTGCTGTTGTTGACCAGAGTCTTCTGACTGGATAAAACCAGATAAGTAAATTAATTGTAATAGCATTGATCTTTGCCTCCTGCAGAATTAATTGTGGGAGGAATGAGACAGAAATGTGATCTCATCAACCTGTGCAAGCCATTTAACAGGCTGCGAAGGGAAGAGGGAGACGGGTCCTCTCCGTAGGTCTCAGCTTGCAGGTCTGGTGTAGTTTGGTTGATGGGTTTAACGGGAAAGGGGCTTAATTATTTCTTTAACTTATGTGCTTTCTAGTATCTAAGTGGTCGATCGGCTTCCTTTCCCTGCAGCATGCGGAAATTGATTTCAGCCAGCTTGGCAGGAGCAGATTTTGGAGATTCTTTGTGAAAATGAGATGCTTCTTTGTGATGGCTATGCGATAAAAGAGCAGGAGAGCTCTGAAAGAAACAAGACATAACCTCAAATGATTTCCAGAAAAAGAAATAATTCTTGTGCTACTCTCATCCTTTTGGAGAGGAAGCGACAGAAGGGAGTGAGGTGATTGAAGGCAGTTGTGCTTTTGCTTTGACCCTTTCAAAGCCAACTGTTGTGAGACCGCACCTATTACAATGTGCTTGCAAGAGTTCTTTTGCTTCAAATGTAGCAACAATGAAGTGTCTGTCTCTGAGTCTATGCAAGCCAACCCAGTTCTTTTGCTTAGGTATTGTACCACATAATAGCAAGTAGTGCCATGTATGTTCCCACAAGGAACAGAGCATTTTTATGGGTGTTTTTCTGTCCTATTCGATGGCTCTCTGTAGGACTGCGCACTGAGCATTACTGTTTGGGACTTTCTGGAGATTTCCACAGATAACCTGAGGCAGTGATGTGTCACCCTGTGTGCTCTGAAACTGAAAAACACTGAATAAGTTTTTTGTTAGAGCTTTGTTTTCCAATATGAAACTGCTCTGATTGAGTTAGTACCTCAGAAGAGTGGTGTCTGTCTGGAGCTGCCACAGTGCAGACACGCGTGCTCGCCAGGTGCCTGGTGTGACAGTGCCCACTAATGTGAAATAACACTAGTTTTGTGCTCTTCTCTCTCAAAGAGGTGTTTTAGTCTTTAGTCATCCTCCAGCTCAGTCTGCTTGCTCTGCTGAAGTACGGAGCCAGGTCAGCCTTTCTGAACACTTGGCTCTTGACTGAGTTTTCTATGGGGTTTGCTGCAAGTGCTCTGACATACTAGTATGTGGTAAACACTAATGTGGAAATCCATTGATAAAACCTAGGGCTTTCTAAACTACTAGTCATTGCTCATCCAAAGAAAAGCTAATGATTTTTTCGTAGGAGCCAAAATTGGAGCCTGGATCTCGTAGAGAGCAGGCAATTAAGTGGGGGCAGTGGCATCCATCTGGAGTCATCCGGGAACGTCCTGGAGCTTTTCCATCCCTTGCTTCAGCAGTATTTTCCACTTTACTGATTTCCTGCTGTCCCAGATGCCAAACTGTTAAATATTAACAATCTGCCTAGAAAGCTGAAACATGCCATTCAGAAGGTGTGAGAGCAGCTTGGGTGGTTACATCTTTCCAGGTGACTGTATAGGAAAGTACCTGTCTTTTCTATACTTGCCTAGTGTGGTGGCAGGAGTGGCAAGTCCCATTAAACGTTGTGCTGTTATGAGCATGCCAGACTGAGGACTGAAACCAAAGAGAACATGAAGAGTTTGCAGCATGCTTTGGTGAGAGATTCTTGATTAAATATGTGGTCACTGGGCAGCCGAGATGGATTGGGTGCTTGTGTGAGAACCCAGGCTGTCTTCATACATGAATACAGATTTTCTCATCTTTGTTCAGATACCAGAATCCAATCTGTGATAGTTCAGCAGCGCAGGAGAGCTTGCTACACCCTTGGGTTACAGGGTCTCAGCAGCCTGCTAGTGCTTGACTTTCTGCATGCTGTCCTGGGGAGACAGAGGAAGGAGATGGAAGTGTCACCTCTGATTTGGGGTGAAGCTTTGTGATCCCTGTGTGTGATTTGACCAATGAATGCTGCGTCCCCAGTATGTACCTGCAGCTGTTCTTGCCTGCAGCGGGATTCCAGCCTAGTCTCAGACTGCAGTAGGTAGTTTCTCTTTAAAGAGTTTTCCAGGAATGCACATGATACTGAAAATGAACGTGAAGGGTGTAAAGAGCAAATGCCTATGATTCTGTTGAGGGGTTTGCACAGTAAACGCTTCCTGTTGGTGGCGGTGATCTGAGGATTGTTCATGTGCCCTAGGGTTTGAGGAACCCAAGGGTGCGGAGAATGGGAAGGCTGAAGTTTCTCCCTTCAGCAGTAGCATTTGATTCTCCGTCTTCTCTCCATATTTTATTTCAGAGCTCCTCAGCTGCACCTTCAGAATGTAGTCTTTGCTGGCCTGAGGATGCTATGAGTGGGAGTTGCTGCACTTCTTAATTGCTCTGGGAATTTCTTTTTAGTTGAATCATTCACCACTGCCACTCAGGTCTGATGAGAAGTGATTTCTCTGTGGATCGCAGCAGCCTCAATGAAGGCCTTCTGCAGCTTGGAAAAGATGCTTCATTTGCATGATCAGAACAGCCTAATGTGAACTTGAACTTGTTTCCTCCACAACATTTTTGTTTTGGCTTACTGCTGGGTGATTCATCCTTGCCAGTCTGTTGACATTCTTTATATAAACAAGTGGCTTAAATTAAGGTTTAGAAAATAGTTATGAGGCCATATTGGAGTCTGATAGCATCTCTTGATCTTGAACTATTGCCTTAAGCCAAAGTCTTGCACAGACCCTGTGGTGTCATCTTCTTACAGAAAAAGTCTACTGACTGCACGTACATCCTTAGAAATCAAAGTCCTGAAGGGATGCAGTACTTTGGTTTCCATAGCTTCCCTCCCTTTCTGCTGTTTATTCCTCTGGCCTCAGAACCTGAAGTCTTGAGGTGCTGCTGAGCCTAATGCTTATATGCAGTAATTCTGTTGGAAAGGCATTTTTATCATAACAATGCTATCTTTTGTTGCTGCTAGTAAGAGCTGTTAATTGCCACAACAAAACATTAAATTGGGAAGGTTTTAATTTATGCTTTGGCATCTGATGGCCCCAGGCCAGCGTGTATGTTAAGTTGTAGTCCATGCCCTGAGCCTTATCATAAAAGCAGAGCAACCTGTTCTAGAAAAGCATATACCTGTCGCTTAAACACTTGCTCTCTCATTCACCACAGACTTTCTGTAAACTTCACTGTTCTATCCTGTTTAAAATTACTTAAAACACATGACTCTGCTCATTTCCTCTGGGCCTTTTGTTGTCTACAGTGATCTTGCCTTAGACTGTTCCTGATGGTCAATCTACTTTCCTTTCCTTAACTTCATTCAGCTTGTTCCTTATGTCTGTCCAGAATAGGACTTTCCTGAACACACAAAGGCCTCCTCTGCTGACTGCGTTTGTCATAAGTTGCACTGACAAATAGAAGTGAACTTTCTGCAGTGGGGCTGAGCAGCTCCTGTTGAACGTGGAAGGTATGGACGCAGCGGTTCTGCAAGTGAGCTCTGCAAAAGTTTGTTCCTTTTTTTCCCCCCCGCAGTGAAACAGCTCAACATGTAAGTGCTTTGGCAGGAAGCTCGGGTGCCCCTTTTAAAATTTGAGTTGTGCTTGGACTGGAGGAAGGAGGTCAGTCCAGACTGATTTAGGCTGTGGGGGCAGGGAGGAGTTGGCTAGTGTTGGGTAGAGTCGTTTGGAGTAGTGCTGTAAAGATGCGGTTATAGCCTTGTTTGGTCTCTGTTCATACAGCTTGTAGTGTACGGGGGCTCTTGACCACATGTGTTAATCATAAACCGGCCCTCCTCTCACTACCACCCCCTTGCAATCTCCTATTAATCTTTCTTGTTAAAGAGGGGGGGGATTAAACTACTCTTAAAAAAAAAAAAAGTATTTTTAAGTGCTTCAGCACACAGAGCTGTGGTGATTTAAGAGAAATCAATGTAACAGTTATTAAATTATATGAAGGACTAGGTTCTGACTGATATGAAGAGTTTCCTGGAATAAGAAACCACCTGGAATTTCCTTTTGCTGTCCTGGAGTTATGTCTACAGGGAATACAGATAGTAAAATCAATTAGAAGACAATTAACTGACTCTGGTGCCTTTGAAGCACTTTGCGAACAAGTTGCTTTACATGCTCATGTCTTTGTTTTCGCACTCTAGGGCTGGGTTTTTGGCCTGACTTAATTACACTTTAAAAACACTTTTGATGCGATGCCTAACGTTTCAGGCCTTGGTGGTGAGGGTGGTGACAGAGGCGGTGATTATAGCAGTGCATCTGACCGAGTTACAGTAAGTATGGCTCTGCTGCGTTTGTGATTACGGCGTGCGTTCCCCCAGAGGACAGCCGAGAGCACTGCTTGTGTCTGCCGCCACTATCTCAGCGTGGGCTCCTGCCTCGTGCGGCTCACCACCTGTAGGGTGCCAGGGTGATCGTACGGCAGATAACGCGCTGCGAGACCATCCAGCAGCCAGCGTGGCCATGCACCAGCCTGGGCTCCCAGCTCAGAGCTGAGCAGGTATTGCCATCGATGTGCGAGGAGATGAAGGCACCAGCCTGGGCTGTCAGCAGGGATAGAAGTTTGGCCACGCTGGCTGTGGCCTGCGTGCTGGGCGGCGATGGCTGTGCTGGAGCTGGGCACCTCGGTAGCTGCTGAGCCCTCGTTGGTGCTGGCACAGTGGGTTCCCAGCGAGGGGCTGGGCCAGGCACGGGCACCACAGCCCCGTCCTGAACTGCGGGGCTTGGGCACCAGCACAGGATCCACTGGACTGGGTGCCTGGCTTGCTCTGGCCTCCTGAATTGGCCACCCTGAGTTGGTTACCAAGCAGGAAGGGACACATCTGGGATGCAGCTGGTTTAATTCTAAAGCAATGTTTCATTTTGGTTGGATGAACCATACTTTAGGAGTAAATCTTCCTCCTCCATATGTAAAAGGAGCTCTTGGGACTAACTCAGGTGGAGATAGCTGTGGTTAAGTGAGAGTAATTTTGCTTTTGAGGCCTAATTTGTTGTCAGTTGTACTTGGCTGCTGACTGCAGGAGCAGGAGCTGGCCAAGATGCCTGTGGCCCTGGGAAGGGGTGCGAGGGCCTGGAGGAAGGCCTAGCTCAGACACCCCCTCCCTTCCAGACTTGTTAATTTTCATCTATTTTATTGGCTTCGAACACTACGTCCACCTTCTAGGCAGGAGAGAAGGCATGGGAGGCAACAGAAAACTGCCTTCTGAATTTCTTGGCAAGCCTTACTTTCTGCCTCCTCCCCTTCATAAAGCTAGCAAAAGCGGGAAAAGCACTGGTCTGAAATGTGGAGTGCTCTTAAAAAATGCTGGTAATATAATTTAATAGCAGACCACTGGGAGATGTATTAAAATAGATGCTTTAATTCAAAGCAGAGTTGGTCTGAGTCAGTCTGATGGAGTGAGTTTCCCTGTCTCCAGTTCTGCTGGTGGTTGCTGCGTGTCCTCATTGGTAACGCGCTGAGGTTTCTGTTCTGAGGGACTGTCTTGAAACTGCTCTTTCAGATGCCACTCACTTCTGCAAATTGTCCCTAACACCAGTGGTCCTGCCACACCAGTCACCATGAGAATTTTTGCCTCCAACACAAACACTTCAGTCATTTTTCTTTCCCTGGTTTCATATGTTTGTTGTTGTTATTGTTGTAATTGTTATTACTAATCACAGCATCTCACTGCCTGCTGCCGTGCACTGTTTTCTTCCAGCTTACAGGATCACCTGCAAGAGTTTACGCTCTTACTCTGGCTTTCCTTTATGCTTCACGATGTTACCTGGTTTCTCCTTATTTTAAAGCTCTTTGCACCCCCACCAGCCTGGGATTTCCCCCCTGCACTTCAGGCTGCCTTCCGTATTCTCCCCGTTCATAGAATCACAGAATGGTTTGGGTTGGCAGGGACCTTAAAGCCCATCTGGTTCCAACCCCCTGCCATGGGCAGGGACACCTCCACCAGACCAGGCTGCCCAAAGCCCTGTCCAGCCTGCCCTTGGTCACTTCTAGGGATGGGGCACCCACAGCTTCTCTGGGCAGTCCCAAACAAGCGCCTTCCAAATGCCCGGTCCCTGGGACAGCTGGGTTTGCTGATCTAACACGCCCTCCGCACGCACTGCATTTCGGCTCTTAAAATACCAGTGGCTTTGTTGTCCTTGTTCTTAGTGTCTGCTTTAAAAATAAGCCTTTTGTGGTGTCACCTTATCAAAGCCTCTCAGTGCAGTCACCATGCACTGTGCTGCCTCTTGCTGGCTTTTGAAACAAGAGCAGAGGCTGCCCTGTGCAAGGCAGGGACGGCTCTTTGGTTCTCAAAACAGTCAAAATGCAAAGCAAAGCCTTGCACCTAGCATAGTGAAACCGGTCATGTCACGGGAACAGGACCTGGCCCGTCTGTACAATACATACTCTTCCATCTTTCATCCCTCTGGAAAAAAAAAAAGGTAACCCCATTAGGACAAACTGCACAGTGTTCAAATATTCAGGACTCTTCCACCCTTGAGTTACTCTTAAGACATATTTTTCCAAGACACTGGGGACTTGCTGCGTTTTGGTTAAATATCCCGTTTGCTGCTTGAATATGCCTCCAGTGTGTGAAGCTGCCTGTTTGCACCATCTTTAGGCAGCTAAATATTGCAGAAAATGTAGTCCAAAACTCTTTGGTTGCTTAAAGGTGATGAGCTACCAAGTCTCCTCTACGGGGGTGTTATCCTATATTGATTTGTACTTGTCCTTTCCTAGAAGTTCAGCACGTGCTTTCAGGAAACCATCAGCACATTCAGGAAGCTGTCTTGTAGGTCGGTGATTAAAAGGTTGTAGATTACCTGTGAAGATTACCTGACAGAGTAACTAAGTGAATTTTACATTTCAGTGTTTGCTGGAAGATGGTAAATCAAATTAATGTTGTGAACACTGGAGTAATTCTGCTTTCCTCTCCCTGCTTGTCGGCATGCATTTTTATGAGTTGATTGTGGAGAGGGGAAATGCTGTGGCATACCTTCTCCCCTAGGACAGGTTCTTAAAATACCAGGTGGTGGTTTTTTGGTGGGTTATCTTATCTTCTGCGATTATATTGCTGTGGTATTGCAAAATCAATTTAGCAGTCCTGGTATCTATGACAATGTCATGTCTTGCTTCCTTCTGATGTTCCAGTTTTGTTACCTGTATTTTGCCCCATTTGTCCTCTAAGAGAAAAGAAAGAGGAAATAAGCCACCTGCTTTTTAAAGGCTGCATAAATAGCAAGACCTTAGTAGTCTTAGGCAAGAGTTGGTGGTTTAATCAAGGTCGCACAGCAAGTCAGTCACCAGCAAGTCACTAATTAAGACATTTCAAAAATGGATTTGGTCTCTTTACTTCAAACGTACCATTAAAGCACCTATCCCAAGCTCCAGGGCACTACCAGCTAATTAAATACAATCAAATTCAGATAAAAGCAGCAGTGAAAACCCGCTGCCTTTCTCCACCCCAAACCAGCTGCCCACAGAAACCAAACGCTTCATTTTCACTACAGTTCCTGCAGAATGCGTCGTCTTCCTGCAGCTCGCGTAGCTGCGAGGAGCGTTCGCCCCAGCCCTTCCCTTCGCTCAGCGGTGAGATGCGCTCCGGCGGCGGCAGGGCTGAGGGCTGCCCTCCCCTCGCGCTCTGCCTGCACCCGGGGAAGGGCATTTTCTTTCCCTTTTGCTTACTGAATAAAAATCTGGACTAGGTGTTTTGCCTGGCGGAACGTGGATCCTCGTGAGTAAGGGTTGTTTGTGTATCCCTGTGGAACCGCCGGGGTTGGCTCGTGTACCCAGCTGCCCTGTTTGCAAGGGCAGGGTTGCACCCCGCCGGTGGTCCTGCAGCCCTGGGACCCAGCGTGCTCCCCGTGCAGGGGACGGTCCTCCCCGGGCAGCGCTCGCTCCTCATCCCGCTCCTCCCCGGGCAGCGCTCGCTCCTCATCCCGCTCCTCCCCGGGCAGCGCTCGCTCCTCATCCTGCTCCTCCCGGGGCAGCGCTCGCTCCTCATCCCGTGGTGCAGAGCAAAACCACCCCCTCCAGCTGCCTTCCCCTGGTTCTGAGGGGCTGCAAAGCTCCGCGCTCTCTGCTCGGAAACTCCTCTCGTCCCTTGCAGGCCTGCTGAAGGCTTTGCTGTCTTCTGTCGCTGCTTGCTCTGAAGTTCTGCTTTTTGAGAAGGGCCTCGCCACGCGGGATTTTCCAGCGGCTCTGGGCGTGCGGCCCCGCGAGCCCTTGCAGCAGCAGTGGCGGCAGCAGCAACAGCAGTGAACGCAGCGCTGCCTAGGGGAGAGCAAACGGGGACCTTTTGCACAAAACCAGGCAGAAAAGCGCTCCTGGTTTTTCTGCGGGGCAGTACTCTGGCAAATTCATTTCTCCTTTGCCCTCTGGCTGCATTGGAGCAGACTCTCCTTAAGCTTACAACAAATGAATCCCTTTCAGATGTCCCCTTTTTGTGCCTTTTTCTCTTCTGCACTAGAAATTTTGCTTTCTTCTGTTACCAAAACTTAAAGTTTAAAAGGGAAGCCCTTGGAAAAAGAAGGCAGTGTTCCTGGACACAGAAAAATAACAATGATCTAGAAAGGCTACTCGTTTTTATTTTCTAATTGCAATAGTTGGGGTGGGGCAGATCTTGAAGACAAAAGAAAGCATATAGCTTTAAAAAAAAAAAAAAGTTAAGTACTGCTCATTACCTTTTCAGTTTGATTACATCACCTGAGCCCCCCAGAATCGCCCAGGCAGGAGGTGCTGGGGTGCAAACACCACAGTTCTGCGGTTGGGAAGGGGCTGCCAGGTCCCCGCACGGCCGGGTCCCCGTGTGCGCTTCTCCTGTCCGGGTCTGCTGGCGCTGCCGGGGAGCGCAGCTTTGTTTACAGTGTATCTGTGGTTGAATTACACCACATACAGTAATTCTCATCGCACTGCCAGTAATTTCACTGACTTACCAAGCAGGCATCATTTCCTGAAAGTCAGCCCTCTTACTTAGAGGAAGTAAGAGCACTCTCCTTCATGACTAAACAGTATATGCAAATTTCCACAGGCTTAGGACAGACGCACTGTATGGCTGTCCTTTTTTCCTCCATTTTCACTCCTTTCTTCTGCATGTTAATTTTTAAAAACCCTTGGTGAGCTCTTTTTCTGGCTGTTGCTGCTGTCGCTGTCATGAATGAAGACCTTTCTCCATTATACATTGAAAAAGCTCACCTTCGTGCTTCATCTGCGTCCTGCTCTGCCAACAGCAAACTGAATGCTGTTTTAAAATGTCCCAAATGCAGTTCTGGCTAAAGTTCCCATCTCTCTACAAGGTAATGCTCGATTTATTTATTTAATTTTTTCTCTTCCTTGGAATTCCTTGTTTGTGTTTTGTTTGCAAAGGGAGCCAGCTTCAGCTGTTCCTCTGGGCTTGTACGTCCCTTATTTTTTGCCACGGCAGTGGAGTTTTAGGGGAACAACTCTTGATGCAAGGCAGTGAGAGCAGATTTACCGTGTTGGAGATGTGATTTGTACTTTTCTGAAATGTGTGCTACTTGGAGGCTGTTCCTGTCCGCTAGAACTTGTTTATTGCAAAACTTGGAGGAAAAGGAGCTGTGTGGAGAATTGATCTGTGTGCTTATGCAGCTGTAATGGATTTCAGGAGTTTTATTTTTAAACCAGATGCTGCGTAAAGAAAAGCAAGGGAAGTGCTTGCAAGACAGAGCACTGAACCCTTGAGATTGCAAGTTTATTGCTCCGTATTTAGAAAAACTTTGGGTTTTGGCAGCTAAAAGATTTCCTTTTAATGATCAGTGGCTTACATTGCAGCTGTTAGTTTTCTTATTCTGTCTTATCTGAAATCTAGCTTGGTTAATCTGTGATTGTTGAGAAACCAAATCTTTCTTGTCTGGCAGTGTCGCTTCGATCATGTATGTATATTTGCGTGTGCCTGTGTATGTATATTTTTTTTTGAAGCTCCTATAAACCGTGTGCTGTGTAGCACAGTAATCAATAGGTGCTGTGCAGAAAGGATATTTGCTTCCTCTGTGTCTGGATTGTTCTGGATTGTGAGCAAATAAACCATTTATACTGATGGCTTCACGGCCAAAATTATTTTTAGGATGCATACTGCTTCTGTATTTAGACTTCACCTGTTCTTTCATTATTTTTGACAAAGACTTTGTCTTGACTAAAGGAGCTGGGCTTTATCTAGTGGTTGGGAGAAAGAGATTAAGTGTTTGTATTTTTTTCTTACGCCAGTTTTTTTCTGATCTTTTCTAGGGAGTTTATTCTTGGCTTTGATAACTTCTGTTCTGGGATGATGATAGAAACGTGTGTTGTAGTAGCATCGGTTGGTGATCATTTTGCATTCAGTTTAGAAGTCCAGCAAATGATTGTTATCATTGATTTATCGAGGTACTCACTAGAGCATCTTCTGAGATAAAGATCAGACGATGATTTGTGATCATCTATCTCCTGTTCTAGTATACTGATCATATTTGAACTTCAGTGTAAAAAAATGCTGGCGAGACCCATGGCCAACAGCTGTGCGTAGCCTCTGCATTGGCTGGCTGGCTGTTAACCCCTTATAAAATTCTCCATTAAGTGGTCACCCTGCTGTAAAGGAATCGCCCTTTCACCATTTTATGATGTGCTTCTACAAACTTCACCCCCAACACGAGCAGTTAGCTCTGAACGGTGTTTTCACAAGTGCAGATGTCAAGGTCTCTGTGTCCGTCCACCTGTAACAGGAGAAACTGGGGAAGTCTGTGCCGTGGCCGCAGTGCCTGGGATCGGTGCTGTCAGCTCGGCGTTTCACCCGGTGCTCGTGTCCCGGCGAACGCGGAGGAGCGCGTAGCGAGGCAGGCGGGGGGGACGGGAGGCGAGGCGGGCCTGCCGTTAACTCTCATGCCGGGGGCGATCCGCAGTGTGCAGTCCAGATTTTGCTTGCAGGCTATGCTAAACTGGAAAGGAAAGGAAAAAGATACAGCCTAATTCCAGAAATAAGTCTTTCATAGAGAATTGTTTAGAATGTCATTTGAAATAAAGATCCTGCCTTGCAGGAGAACCTCCTGCTGTTACAGTACTGTATTTGCACTGAGACATAAAATAAGTGCTACTGCTGTAAAATCCTCTTATTTCCAATGAGAAGAAATTTAAGTTCTTACTAATCAGTCTTAAGCAGGGACGGAATAACTCGCTCCAAATCCTGAAGACCGAAGCCAGCCGTCTCTCTGGATCGATTCCCTGAGCCGCTTCTTGAGTGCGTCAGGTGGTTTGGAAAGCAGAAGCAGCGCTTCCCGAACCCGGGAGCTGGCTTCGCGATAGCTCCACGCAGCTCGGCTCCGCTTTCCAGCGCTCGCTGCACCTGTGGCCTCCTCACCCTGCGTGGTCTCTCGGGCCCTCTGGTCTCCTCTTAACGTCCTCGCCTGGTTTTCAGCTGCTTCTGTCCGTATGCTGGGGGCACAGAAGCAAGGGAAAGGTCTCTTCTGGCTGGCATCAGCCACCTCGTGCTGCGGGACTGTGCCTGGGGGTGACAGTGGCATTATACCACTGCGGAAAGGGGTCGTTTTGCTCACTCTGTTGTTTCATGTGCTGGTGATTTAGATGGTGATCCTTCTTCTCCTTCGAGGCCTGGAGACTAAGGTAGCTGCTCCTGTTTGCTCCATATAAACCAGTGGAGTAGTTAGTCACGGCATGGTTTGTAATGACAGAGTGTAGTTATCAGCATGGCTTTATATTAAATAATTACACTGCATTTTGTATTTAAGAGGTCTAATTTGTTGGGGCTGCACTGTAAGCTTCAAGGCAGGGTTCTAACATGTTACTAGTTCTAGTGCTCTTTAGATAATGTAATTAGGTAAGACAAATGGGAGACTTTGAAAGTCTGTGACTAACGCGTTGTAATACTGCAAGAGGATGGACTAACTGAAGTCTTTTCCAGAACTGATATTTTCCCCCCTCTGACTTGGAGGCTGATTTCCTCCTCCTTGTTTCAGTCCATGCCCCGAGCAAAAGGAGCGGTGGTGGAGACAGCGAGGCTGGAGCTGTGACGGGCAGATCGGAGGGGCTCGTGTCAGGAAGGCGGGGAGCACTTGCTGGGGTGTCTCGGGCTGTTACAGTGCTTCGCACATCCCCTCGCTATTCCAGCCTGGCACCTTCCCCTGTTCAGGCCCTAATGGGCAGTGGCCACTCTAGTCTGCTCCCCAGTCTTCTTGCTGCTGTGCCTGTGTTTGCAGACGTTTCCTCCCGACCCGCCTCCTGCCAATGGTAGTTGGAAATACAGCACACAGAAGCGGCCTGCTGTAGTTCAGCAGTGAGACGGCAGAACCGGAGACCATCCAGCTCCTTGAGACGCTGCTGCTGTCGTGCCTGGGGGCTGCGAGGTCCTCGAGAGAAATGTTGTCAGTTAAATGCCAAAATGGATCTATCTGACAATGTTTTTTCAGCATGAAAAGAAGAAACGACCCCACCCTGCCCCATTAAACAAAGCTGGGTTTGCCTTGCAATTGCCAGCCTTTTGGTTTAGCTCTTCCATGTCTGTGGCGAGGTATCTCCCAAGCCTGCCCGTCCTTGAGAGGAAGAAAACGTGCTTCTCTCAGTGTGCAGATTATAATAAGTGCTTTTCATCTTTTAGATTTAACATCAAGGATGATATTGTCCCCTGTATGAATACGAACTAGTTTTTGCACCTCCTTGTGTGAGCTGAGTTCCGCAGGCTTGTCGGAAAAAGCCTCTGCGTTACCTCCTGCCTGCTGAACGTCGTGCGACTTGTGTGAGATGACCAAGCCCCAGCGGTGCTTTTCCTAGTGCTGCACTCAAGATCTCCCAAGGCGTCGGTGAAAAGTAGTGCGTCTGTGTCTTGGGACTGGCTGCTTAAACTTAGAAGTTGTGGCCGCTCGCAGGTTTCGAGTGGCAGAGCTGTAGTTCCAGGTCCAACTCAGGAGCTGTTTGTGTCACTGTGTTGTGGTGGGTACTCAAAGAAGATAGTTGTTGCTCCCAGTGCTGGGCTTCGAAAGCGATTCTTGTGAGTGTCACGATGTCGGTCTGTTTGTCCTTTGTGTCGTGTCTGGCCTGTGACACACACACAGTGGAGTTTCTAGCTGCTTCAGCTACTTCAGTTGCTGCGTAGCTGCAGCATGTCAGGTACCAGAGCAGGTGGGTAAAGGAGCAGTCTGTCTGCCTGTCCATCTCTCTCTCCTTCCCCCCTGAGTTTTGAACCTAAGAACGGCTCCAAAATTGGTTTCAAACTGTTTTCTACCAGGCATAATATGAAAGAGTAGTATTGGGTGAATTGTTGAACTCTTTCCCTAAGCCGCAGCAAGCCCAGAGGTCAGTGCTCCCTGCTTTACCATGTCCTGGTTGGATCTGAAGACGTGTGGCAGTGCAGGAGTGTAGATCGTGGGGACAGTCCAGAGGCTGTTGAACTCCTGCAGCTCTTGGGATCGGGAGTCCAGAGGAAGAAGCGGAAGCGTGGTGAGGACAGCAAGGGAAGACGGTGGCTTGTTTCAGCAGCACAGTGGTTTGAGGTAATCAGCGAGTGTCTCTGAGGACTGGAAGGCTGAGAGAAGCTACAGACCTTGTGAGGTTAATGGGGAAAAAAATTCTCAATAGCTCGAACAGTGTTAGCTTGAATCCCACACATACGGCACGTACAGTACTCTAGAGGAGCCTAAGGCTGCAGGAGGGAGGCAGCAGGGGAGATGCAGCTCAAGTTCTTGCGTCTGGCCTCTTGCTCCTGATGGGAAGATGGCGTGGGCAGGGCCCTGGGCTTGCAGCAGGATCTGGCATGGCTCAGCTGAGCTGAGCTGGGTGCCTCAGCTCTCCTCTGTGGGTCCCTGAAGGCAGGCGGGTTCCTGCAGGAGGTACTAGGCACTTGCTCTGGCCAAGAAATGCTGTATTTATCCAAGAGTTTCTCTAGTTTCTGGAGTGCGAAACAGAGCCCCATTTCCAGAGATCACTTAATTCCAAACTGATAAACTTAGGTGTGTGCTTCTGTCTCTGAAAAACCTTGGTTTCTGGGTAAACCCTAAAATAGCTGCTGAAATACCAAGAGTAAGAGCTGCACAGGAGGCGCTGCCCGTCTGTTGCAGGGCAGAAGGCTGACGGCAGCGTCACACCGGAGCACCCGGTGCTAGCAGGAGGGTGCCCCGCAGGGAGCACAGCCGAACAGCCCTTTCTGCTCGAGTCTTCGGGTTCCCCCAGTTGCTATTTAGCAAATCTGAGGTTTACACATCGTTCCTGCAACCTCTTGTTGCTTGCCTTGGTTTCATGTGCCGGTGCTCTCGCACAGCTGCCAGCTCCTGCACCTAATGGCTTCAGCACAGTGACTGTCTTCTCAGGGGCCAAACGAGACGTGTTTGGCAAGAAGGTGAAAAGAACATGTCCTGATGGTTTTAAACACTGCAAAAACGTAACTTTTGATAGCAGTCAGGAGGGAGCCTGACCCAGCTCTTGGCCAGAAGCCCTTAGGAATAACACAAGCAGGCTCAGCTGTTCATGATTTTGTCAGGCAGGGCTAAGTGACTTTTAAAATCTTTGGCTGCCTTTCTGCTTTGTAGTAGGAAATGGCCTTTAACTGGAAATGAACGATGATTTCTGCTCATATCTGACACTGTGGCTCTCTTGGCAGCCGTGTTGCGGTATTATCACACTGATTTGGTTATCCAGCGTAGCGAAGAGCTTGAGCTAGCCATGTGCTGGCAATCCTGACCCTTGTGAAGAACTGCAAAACTGATCTGTGTTGGCAGAATCCAATGGGGCAAGAAGACAGACCTGTTGGTCTGTCCGTGTGTCCCTCTGGGATGAAGGCATGTCTCCAGCAAGGGACTGCATGCTCTAGCTTGGTGCTTTGAAGTGCTTTGCTCCTCAGTAAACAGCAGACAAACTTTCTGCCAGTTTGAAAGTGGTATTTCATGTGAAGGAGAGCTGAGGTGGCATGGTGGCATCAGGAAAGGTCCAGTGATCTGTGCCAGAGTCTAAGGACGTAGGGTAGGAAGTGCTTTTAGCTGTTGGCTCTTGCCACGTGAAATTTGAAAAACCAAAGGAGGAATTGCTGGTAGGGAGGAGGCTGAAGGCACTTTGTGATCTGCAGTCCGCATGACTCAAACCGGCATCATCACTGGGTTGGCACAAAATATAACAATTGTAAGCCGTCTCACACCGTCACCAGAAAATGAGCAAGGGCAGAGCCTGACCCTCGCCGCTGAGGCATGTTCGCTTCTTGTCCGGATTGAGGCATGTCTCGGGAAAAGGACTGGTAGATTTGTCAAGATTTATCTGGATGCAAATCCAGGTGATGCTAGCACGCCTGCCCCCCTGCTCCTGGCAGCCGTGTTTGTGCAGAACCTCGCGTGAGGAGGCTGATTTTTTCCAAAGCCTCTAGGTACTGCTGTGTTAGAAACTGCAATTAAACGGCTCTGTCATTATCGGGTGTAGCTGGTTCTCTGTGGGCTTTTGCGGATGAATGGAATACTTGAGTCTTTTGGGTGTTAGACTGAAGATTTTTCACCCCTCAGCAGCCGTTTTAATCAACTACAAAGTTGAGGTGACTGACATCTTGGTGAATGTGTGCGGGGTACACACAGTCTGAGTTAGTCTTGAAGGCATACCAGCACTTCTGTCCAGTCAATGTTTCCTACTTTCTCAAGAAACCGAGATTTTAAAACAGCTGCTCGGAACATGTCTTCATTTACAAGTTAATTTCTAAGTTTTGTGGAGCATGAAGTAACAAAGCTGCTCGGTTAATAGCAAGAAATTGAAACTTCCTGGATGAGTAGGTGTGAGAAAGGAGCTCTCGTCTTCTCATCCTGCCTCCTCTGACTGTGCTCATTTCTTCCATTTCAGGATTCTTCATACCTCGATGAGCTTTCCAACAACAACTCCCTCTTCTCATCCCCTGCGGATTCCCTCTCTGACATTGCGGATCCTAAGGACTTCTTGCCCACGGATAGTCTGAACCACGTGCCAACACTATGGGATGTAAACACGTCGCAGCAGAACCAAATAGAGGTACAGGATACTTCCTCTTCCATCCTCCCCATCAGACAATAAATACCTCAGGCTTCCTCCCATGGTGTTTTCACCACAGAATTAGGAAACCAACACAACTCCCTACCGGGGTGAAGTTGCCATATGATGATGTTATTCCATTATTACCAATTCGACTTGATGAGGGAAAGGGTGAAGTGACTACACACACTGTAGTCTCCTGGAGTCAGGAGAGAACCAAGACATCCTCAAAGGGATGCGTGCACTTTTTCAGAGTCTGGTGCAAGCACTAGCTCATCCTGCTGACAGCTGTGGCAGGCAGGTGCATCACGAGGAAAATGTATCCCTAAAACATTCAGCATGTCCAGGGTGGTCTGCAACAGGGAGCTCAGGAGCGTTGAAGAGATGGACTCAAGGGAAAACACGGTGACATAGATCGTTAACTGTCCCCAGCAGCATCCACTGTATGTTTATTCTCCATGGCAAATATTTTTGTAACAATGACTAAAAACCAAACCGTCTCAATTTGAGACTAATCGTTTGTGTTTACTTTGGGAGTCCAAGTCCCTGCAAGCTGAGTTTTCCCGGGCATGTGATCTCCCAGCAGTCCAAGAGCAACATGCGGTTCTGTGCGTTTTTACCAGCCTTCTGCTGTCTGTTTTCCCCCATGTGTTGGGACTGCTTACTCACTGTTGCACAACCTGGTATCAGTCCCTACTAGGAGCCACCAGCTGTGGTTGTTGGTGGAACTGATACCGTACACATCTGCGAAATCTCTGGATCTCAGCTGTCATGGTGAATATCCAGCCCTGCAGTAGGTTTCCTTTGTAGGTCATTGTCTTATGAAGATTGTGGAGGGAAAAAATTCAACATGAATGCTCCAGAAAGCAATGTAGCATGCGTGTGCTTTAGTCAGTGTTGTATTTTGAAGTTCGATTGTGTTTTTAGAGGCTGCATTTTGCTGTTAGTGATGTGTCAGACTCTGTATTTCCATGATGAAAGCTGGCTGTTTGTCACAGCCTGGAAATAAGAGACTTGGCTGCAGTTCCGCTTTGAAATGATACCACTGTGTAGCTCAGCAACAGGTTGGGCGTTGAAGAAGTGTGGCTTGGTGGTGAGGGTCCTGGCCTGGGACTTAGGAAATCAAAGCTCCTGTCAGCTCTAGACTTTTCTGTGGGATCTTAGGCCAGTCATGGCAATGCAGATCCTCAAATCAGATGCCTGTGCTCTTGCTGAAATTGGTGAGATTTGATCACCTTTGTAGACCTTTGCAGCATCTGCTTGAACCTCAGTGTCTGTAATTGGTGGCAGAGAACACCCCTGCCCTCCTTCCCATGGATAAACATGCTAGAGACGAAGGGCCACGCTGCTGTGCTGGCTGCGAGGGCTGCGCAGGCAATCCGCAGGTAGTCTGGTAACTTTGGACCAGTTTGAACCTGAGGCTGGAAATGGTTAGGGGGCAGAGGGCTGAACTATTTCAACCAAAGAAATGTCTGAAGACATCACAGGCTTGTAAACTGGAGATTAAAACAGCTACAAAACAGATACATCCCCCAAGACAGAGAAGGCATGTGCGTTATTATTCCTAGTCTCCTACTATTCTTTTCTTTATGTGGAAGCCTCAGTCACTGCAAAAATAAAGCTCTGTGGTGGCTGAAATACAGCAAAAATTTACTGGGAAAAGCTGTTTTAAATCCAACATAGAGAATGCAAGTGAGAAGCAAATATGTGTCACGTAAGCGTGAGACTGACTCGTCTGACCGTAGCAGGGCAGCTGTCTCCACTCTTGTTGCATGCTGTTCTTCACGTCCTCTCTTCGCTACTGGGAGTCGTCCCGGTGCCCCTTGCTGTCCTTCAGAGCACTTAGGTTCGGATAAGGCCAATTAACTCCTTTGAATTCCATTTATAAATGACTTCCTTTTGAAAAGAATCACTAGCTATTTTAAATGTTGTCTTATCTGTGTTTTCTGAATACAGAGGTGGTTGTTTGTGTTTTGCTTTTCGTTTATTTTTTTTACCAAGCTTGACATTTCCTGACAAGATGTCAGTTAAGTGTATCCTAGTCAGGAGATTTCAGTTTCATTTTTGTTTGGGAGGTGGTAACTTGCAGAATGCTAATAAATGGATTGTCAGATTGACTCATGATTGGCAACTGATTTATCCTTTTTGAAAATACTTTTTCATTTTTTGGTAAAGGAGGCAAGCAAATGATTTGTTGCAAAATCCTGAGGCAGTGCCAAAGTAAAAGGTTCCTTATTGTAATGTTCAATGCAAGACTGGGGCTTGGCTGATATCTTGCACCAATATACAAGCAATTTAAACAGTCTTTCCCTATCCCTTCCCACATCGTCATGCCACTAATTTTCCGTAAGACTGGAGGAGTTTTGGCTTTTGAGTAGGCAGAGCACTTAAGCTACAGTACAAGGCTGAATGGGAGTTGGGTTATACCGTATGTAACCCGGGCGGATGCAGTCCGAATCCGTTTTGATCCAGTACATCTAATCAGCTGTAGCTGTATAGTCAGCTCTTTACCCAGGAACAATGAATAGCCTTGCTCTCTGTTGTCAGGACAGCAGTTAATTTCCTGAGACAGAATTTCAGTCTCAATTCACACGGAGCAGGAGCACCAGTCTCTAAAGAGCTCAGATAACTGGGACGTTTCGTAAACAAACGGGATGCATCTTGCATGTGAGACCCACGTATAAATCCCAGGTACAAGAATGGCCTTGTGGCTTGTCCTCTTTAAAAAATAAAACAAAGCAAAAACAAACAAACAAAACCCCGCCTGTTTTCTGTCATGTAGCAATTTGAAGACACCTCATGGAAAAGACTACATCTGTATTTTAGCTTTACCCCCTCTTTCTGCCAGCTATCCACTAGCACTGGGGAAGTGTGTTTACTGAAGGGGGGACAGAGCAAAACTGGAGAAAAGCATCACAGCTAGACTGCACACTGCTGAACATCTCAAGCTCACTGAGGAACTCGTATCTCCCGTGCCCAGTGCTGAAGCTTTAGGTGGAGGGTTTGTGACCGAAGAGGAAGTGGCTGGACTTGGAGCTGCCTTCACGTGCCCGTGCTGGGAGAGCTGTTATCCACAAAAAAGGGAGATATGTTTAAGGCGTTGTCTCTGTGTATCATTTCTGAAATAGGCATGGAGGGAAGAGCTACTGCATAGTTAAATGTTTGCAGGAGTTAGCAGACAAAACACACTTGCTTCATTTGTAATAAAGTTGTGAAATACCTTTTAAAAATAGTTCATGTAATCCATTGTGCTTTCTCACAACCATCTCACGAGAATTCACAGCCTTTTTGAGATTGGGGAAGCAAAGCCCTGCCTCTGAAAACTTGTAGCTCGAATTTTTGTGACCCACGGATGTGTTTTTCCTCAGTCTAACTCATTCACAGCACTTCAAAAAAGTGGACACCCTTCTCCTAGCTCAATACATAAGAATTGTTCTTATGCCGAGGGGAGTTGGCTTGCCAGCCAGATGTGACTGTGTTTTTCCCATGGAAGTCACAGCAAGATAGGGCAAAAGGGAGAATAATGCAGAGAGGAAAAAAAAATGGAATAAAATCAAGTCTTTGTGCAGTTGTCAGCAGCTTTACTGAATGAGTCTTTCTCCTGCTTACATCCCAGTGTTCTCATGTATGGTGTATATGCCTCTTACGTTAATGTTTTTAGATATGTAGCAAAGAGAAAGGAGAAAATCAGACTGGGAGGTGAGCAAGAGTAGAGAAAGGAGGGCATTGTATGAGCAAAACGATTTATCGCCCAGCGTAGCTCCTGGTCCCACCTGGATTAGTCCTCACAGCATATTCGCAGCTGTGGGTTTAGTTTTCCAGTGCTCCAAACCACCAGGGTTTCTGTCATTTCCTTTGTAATACCTGAGGTGAAAAGCTGTGTGCCAAAGCCGCGTTGCTGAATTGGGATAACAGCGATTTATATTTTGAAGATGACATGATGCAAATCCAGACCTACGTTAACTTTCCACTGCTATAGCTGAGAGTGAGAGTCCCTCCGTTCCAGCAGGATCTGGGCCTTTCTATTGCCTAAGAAGAAACTTTTGTATTGAGCACAGATTTGTAGGTGGAGATGTTTCACCTGCTCTCCAGATTTGTTGGCACTGAAAATAGCTCTTCCGTCCAGCTTCCTTCTGGTAATTCTGACTCAGGCTTCCAGTAATGGAGGGTGTTTTTTTCTTTCTTCTTTTTTTTTTCTTTTTAATTTAAAAAAAAAAAAAAAAGAAGGAAATAATCAGAGTGTTTATGCTTAAGAACTTCCCATTTTTCACTTCTGCCTGTGGAGCATAGGTCTGTTTGTAAGTCTGGCTCTCTTGACAGGCTATAAACTTGAAGTAGTGCCGCTTTTGGAGTTGCTGATTACTTTGGATGCCATGAGCTGCTGGCTTGACCTTGCTCGCTGTCGGGAAATTCCAGCGTGATTTTGTTTGTGTGGGGGCAGACAAAGGCTCTCCTCAATTGTGCCTTCCCAGCTCGGAGCGTCTCGGGCGCTCCGAGCGGGCTGCGGTGCAGGGCTGGACGGACTCGAGCAATCATTAACTCTGACCCAGCAGCTGCCGCCTGCAGCGGCCCGGCCACCCGCCCGGAGCACGATAGCCCTGGCGGCAGCCTGGCTGGCCCGGTGGGCCTCGGTGCGCTTTGGTCCTGGGCTTCGCTGCTGGTGCCTGCGCTGTGCAGGTCCTGGTGTCCACAGGTGTGGGATGAACCTGAGGTGCAAGCGTTGGTGGTCCTGGGTAGACAGCAGCAGTCCTTAGCCTCGCACAGGTATTGGTGCTGAGCCATGGGTTGCATTCTGGTGCAGTTATTTAATTATTTTGAACAGTGTTTTTAATGTTAAAATTGCAAAATCGTTAAGTAAATGCTTGCCTCAAGGACAGTTTGTAAGAAGATCGTAAAATGTCGGAGTTCTGATGTAACGCTCGGTCCTTTCCTGGGGCTGGCTGTTGGTTGCAGCTCTGTTCAGTCCTTCCCATTCCCCCCCTTGGATCTCCTCGGCTGTACTCGAGTCCCCACGTCTGTTCCCCAAAGTGGTGCTTTTTCTCTTCCATTAGCAAGCCCAACCCTGAGCTCTCACTTGGACTCACCAGTTCAGACTAAAACGTGTGAACTGACAGTGGGAATCTACACAGCTCCTCTTGTCGAGGACCCGTCTCATCAGGAAGAGCAGAGCAGTTTTGTACGGAGCTGCCTTCGGAGCCGATGGGAACACGGTGACTAACGTAACTGCTCCAGGGCAGAGCAAATCCGATATTCCCATAATGAACTTTGATCAGGTCTTGACAGGGTTTGTAAGAGCCCTCTGAAAGTGGCGGTGTTTGTAGGGGTAGCCTGTTAGTGCTAGTGGAAATTGTATGAAAGGTGGCCTTATGCCTGAGATCTTAAGTGTAAAGGCAAAACGTGGTGTTTTGAGATGACCTGTCTTGATGCTGTGCAGTTGTTGCAGCTTTGGCAGAAAGACTCCTGTCCCACAGTCATGTTCACGTTGTGGGAGGACACGTGTCCCTCTGCAGGCTTTCATCACACATGGGGAAACACACAAAATGTTCGCACTTCTTGCAGGAGTGCATTTACCTTTGTTGGTTATTCCTTGGGTTTGTGTTGACAAAGGCATGTAGGGCATTTGCAAGATTTATTAGTTTCCAGAATTGCTCCCCAGGGCTTGTCAGTCACAAACAGAAAGTAATAAAGCTCATTGACGTCATCAGAGTGTCAGGTCTGTGTACAGAGCACAAGTGTATTTACTGTTGTTGTATTTTCGTACTTTAATTTGCTGGAGTTGAGGTTGGAGGGCTGAGGGTTACGGCCGCTTTCTGACCCGCGTCCTCTCTGTTCCAGCTGTTCTCACCCAGCAGATCGTTCAGTGGCTTAAACAGTTCAAATGACCACCTTCCTGCTGTGCCCAACACCCCGCTCCTCGTAAGCTACCAGGTGAGAATGACGATCTGCTTCAGCAGGATCAGGCATAAGGCTGTTAACTCGGTAACGTCGCAATGTGGAGAAGAGCAATTCTAACCATTTTCCCTACAGGGGGAGTGAGACAAGAAAATCAGCCAGATACATTGCAAGTCACTGCCCTTTCCCAGAAGTGTCTTACATTTCCCTCAATGGAACCTCGCTACGTTAAGGAATGATCTGTGCTTTCTCTACAGCTAAATCAGCAGTCTGAAGAGACTGTTCTTCCTGGAATTGCGTGACTTTGCTTTATGCTGCCAAGTACCATGCTGAGTTGAAAGCTGGTCTAGGTCCCTTATTAAGATTAAGGTCAGATTAAGGCACAGTTGGGCAGAATTGATGTTAGCCCACAACCCATCTGAAAAGTGATGTAAACATCTTTCCTTAATTCAGTGTGGACTAGGCCTTGAAAGCAGCTGCTAAAGCGCTTGCTGGGTCTCTGGGGTGGGCTCTCGCAGATAGTTTTCCTTGTGTTGCTGTAGTCTATAAATGAGGTTAATTGTATTTGAAGGATTTGTTAAGTTGTGTTGGGATGGATTAAATGGTAGTTTCTGGCACTAGTTCAATGAGAACGTTAACATTTGGTCAATGCTGTGTTTCTTTTTAGTCTCAGGCTCCTGCAGAGGAGGATGATGAAGGTGATGAGGAAGAAACAGAAGAGTTGGGACAAACGGAGACCTATGCAGAATATATACCTTCAAAGTGTGAGTGTCTTGCACTGCATGGGTATGGGAAATGCTGTTAACTCCACTGTGAACCAACCTAATTAACTGCTCCCTTATCTTCATGCGGGCAGAATGTGGTGTTTGCCAAGGCACATCCCAAGCTTGTGACTTTGTAGGAGAGCTTCACCAGTGTACTGATCCTTTGTTGGTCCTACACTAATTTAATACTTTCTGTTGTCTGCTTTTGGGGTAGGCGTGGCTTGTTTTTGGCAGTCTGAAATTTCAATGGAACTAGAGAGAGTGAAGAGCAGGGGTTGGGCTTGTCTCTTCTGTTCCTGAGGCTGCAGACTAAATGCGGCTCTTTTGTAGTCTGAGGCTACAGACTAAATGAGGCCTGCAGTCCTTTCTGAGGTGCTTCATGGGAGTGAAGAACTTGTTATCTGTGTTACGTGTTGTCATTTAGCCAAGATTGGGAAGCACCACCCTGACCTCGTGGTTGAAACAAGCACTCTGTCCAGTGTCCCCCCACCTGACATCACCTACAGCCTTTCCCTGCCGTGCTCCGTTGCTGACAAAGGGTCACTCTCTGCACTACAGCTGGAAGCAATCATTTATGCCTGCCAGGTACGTGGCTCCACCTTCCCCATCTTGCATGTCTTACACTAGAAATAAACTGCCTTTTGTATGGACAGATATTCAGGTATGTTTTAAAGTAACCTGTAACATAGGTGATGAACCTTCGGAAGCATTGGCATATGGCATTTTAAATGCCTTTTGAAAGGATTACTTGAAGCCAGGAACTTTTGTGGAGTCTGCTTCCCACAGGTGCAAGAACTCTTGACTTCTGTTGCAGGAGGGAGTGCTTAACATTTCTGGGGCCTGGGGGCCTTTTCCATGAACCACCACTTGTGAGCTCGACCATGACACTTGGCCATTCCTGGTGTTGTTTATCTGAGCAGGAAATGCATATTTATAAGATATGTGAAAGGGTTAAGTGGTGCTCTTATAAGCTCACATGAAAGCTGTTGGCAAAAGGCAAATCTAGTTTAATTTCCAGTTCTGCTCTTGATTTTGCAGCAACATGAAGTTTTATTACCCAATGGGCAGCGAGCTGGGTTCCTCATTGGGGACGGTGCTGGAGTTGGGAAGGGCAGGACAGTTGCGGGTATCATCTTTGAAAATTATCTTAAAGGGAGGAAAAAAGCTCTGTGGTAAGTTTTTTTTTTTTTTTTTTTCCCCTCCCTCTTTTCCCGTAAGACCTTGGAGTTAGTTTGAATCTGGGAGTAAGAAATTCCTTAGTGCTGATGTTGGCTTTATAGTTGACTCATGCTGTGGCCTTGGGAAAGTCGTTTTCACCTCCTTGTGCCTGTTTGCTGTCTGTGAAATGGGAATATTTCCCCTGCAGCGGTGATGGAGAATGAATCACTGTGAAAAGGCAAATTGTCTACTGCTGGGAGTGCAGTGTCAAGCTTCTTCGTGCTGTCCTTGAAGTCAGTGGAGGGGTATTCATGGACTTCCCAGGTGCAGACTCGAGACCCTAGAGTATGGGGCTTTACAGCAGAATAGACACAACTTGTCATAAGTGCCAGACCGGGTCTGCTGTAGGATCTTGCGTTGAGGTGTGTGGGCAGTTGGAAATGTGACGGTTTTATACACCTACAATTGCTTTAGTCAGAGCTATTAATCACTGTGCATGCCCTATCTCCTTAGGAGATAACCAGGCCCACGTCTTGCTTTGCAGGTTCAGTGTCTCCAATGATCTCAAGTATGATGCTGAGAGAGACCTGAAGGACATTGAAGCCTCCCACATTCCTGTGCATGCTTTGAATAAGGTAGGGGAGAGACGTTGTAATGCTGTTCTGGAAAATCAGCCTGCAGTAGTAGTTAGATGGATCCGCCTTAGCGTGTAAAGCAGCAGTCACTTCTGCCTCCGCGTGGCTGGTGGCACAGGCAGTAGCAGACAGCAAGCTGCTCGCTGCTCCCTTTTCTCAGCGTACTCTTCCCACTCTGGACTCTTGCTATTTTTATACACTCTCCAGAGCTGCACTGCAAGTACAGAGCTGTTTCCCACAGGGAGAAAGATGTTTCCATACAAGTGCAAAGTACGGCAGGGCTCGAACCCTTTTCACTGTTCCTGAAGAGTCCTGCAGAGGGAACAAGCTCCGGTTAGGTGTGGTTGTGCTGTGCTCTCATGGGCTAACGTTTCCCAGCACTGGTTTCAGGGACCCCCTTTTAAGAAAGTGCGAGTAAAGGGAGCGCGTATGAACACAAATTGGTGCCTGGCAGGGGACTCCAGATGCACAGTGCCCTTCCTAAGCACGTGGGCGTTTTCCTAGAGCTGAGCAAATCAGAGAATTTTCAGACTTCCTTCAGGTTACCGGTGGTGAGGATGAAGTATTTTTCAAAAGAAATGACCAGCAGCTGTGTAGTGGTTATTCACAGGTTCTTCATAACCTGTGCTTTAGTCTCTTGTCCAGTGCCTCAGCCTTGTCCAGGCTGGTTTGCCACACTGCCGGCCAGTTCACTGAAACACTCCTCTGGTTTTTAATGGTGTTGAACAGCCAGCTCTTGCGAAGTCAATGGAAACCATATGTGTTCAACACCTCTGAATGCAGTCTATTAAGAGACTGAAAGAGATATTTATTTTCAGACCAAAAGGCTTTAAATAGAACTTTCTTCAAATCAGGACCATGTTTTGTTTTGTTTTGTTTTCCTTCCTACATTTTATTTTGTTACAGGTGAGACCCATGACAGTAAGGCAGCAATCTCACCTGGCCAAAGAGAAAACTATTTTCTAGAAGTCATGAAAATAGATGAGAGGGATTCAAAATAATTAAACATTCCAAACTGTTGCTTAAAAAAGAAAGCAACTTCAGTTGGCTAGAAAATTGAAGTCATAATGTGGCCTCCACATTTCACTACATGCGTCCAGATGTGCTGACACATTGGCAGGGGAACTTAGCCAGGCATTTAAAGTCCCTGTCATCACCATATCTCAGTGCCAAGTAGAAGTGCTAAAGATGTCAGCTACCAATGGTCTTTAGTCTAGTCTGCTGTCATATTGGGTTTTGTTCTTGAAGGCAAGAGTGTGTGCCCTCCACAGCCACAGCAGAATCAGCGGTACTGGTTGTGGGCAAAGGATGGGTGTGATGTACTGTGGACAAGCGTTACAAGCACCTGCACTCTTGTTCTCCCTCTTTCTGCAGATTAAATATGGTGACACAGCTACCTCAGAAGGAGTCCTCTTTGCCACTTATTCTGCTCTGATTGGTGAAAGCCAGGCAGGCGGACAGCACAGGACACGCTTAAAACAAATTTTGGACTGGTGCAGGGAAAATTTTGATGGAGTTGTATCCTTTAAAAAATGGAGAGAGAGAGAGAGAGAGAGAGAGAGAGAGAGAAGAACTGCATGCTTGTGGTTGTACTTCGCCAAGGAACAAAGAGCTTTGGGCCAGCTGAGGTCACCAGGAGCTGCTGTGCAGGGCAGCCTGGTGCCTGGGGTTTATATTTAAGTGCTGTAAGCACATGCATCTCCCCACACTCCTGTCTTCCTCCACAGGCTGCAGTGTTAATTGGAGGAGGGGGAGAACACAGCTGGGATTAACCTTTTCAGTATTCTCCCTCCGTGTTGACGGACTTGCTCCTGGGCAGCAAGTTGTACCTTAAAAGTGAAGGGACAGAGGGAGGGGGAAATGACTTCTAGCTCTGAAGAGCAGAGGACTTGGCAAAAACAACACATTTCATGAGGTGTGAGGAATGAGTCTGTCCTGTTAATGCTGGGACTGGTCGTCCAGTTGGTTGGAGAAGGCTGGGTTGTATTTTCTGTCTGCTGCCATCCTTATGATGAAAATATATCTTTTCTCCTTAACTGACGTTCCCTTTCAGATTGTGTTTGATGAATGCCACAAAGCCAAAAATGCCAGCTCTACTAAAATGGGCAAAGCAGTGCTGGACCTACAGAACAAACTGCCTCGAGCAAGGGTTGTTTACGCCAGTGCCACAGGTAAGCTTCTCTCTCAGCATGGCATGGGCACCATGTATAAACAGATGCTGCCAGTCACTTCTGGGACCTGAAGCATGCCCGTGGGATGCGAGCACTTACACTGAGAGTGCGTGTTTGTGCAGGGGCACGCAAGGAGGTGAATGGTACTACAGTGCTAGAGGGGAGCTAGGATGCTGACTTCTGTCCTGAGCCGTGTCACTGCCATTACTTGTGACTTTTTGGCAAGTCAGACTAATTTCTCCCCAATTTAACTTGTTCCTGGCCAGCTTTTTAGCTGTATGGTTCTGCTTACCCACTTAGTGTATGGACAGCAATATTTGGAAAGGTCCCTGGTCTACTAAAGACATGATGGCAAATGACCATCCTTTTAAGAGTTCACTTTGCTAGAGTCATAACTATTTATATCTGCTGTGGTTTTGCTAACAGTGAATTTTGTTCAAACAGGTGCCTCTGAGCCAAAAAACATGATTTACATGAGCCGTCTGGGGATTTGGGGGGAGGGCACCCCATTCAGAGCATTTGATGAGTTCCTGCATGCAATTGAAAAAAGGTAAGTCATATCCAGCATCCCTTTTCATCTGGCTTACATTTTGTGGCAGCCTTTCTGTGTCCCAGGAAGAGAAGTGCTGGCCAGAGACTCAGTATCACCTTGGAGGATTGCTGTTTGCTCATGAAAAAAGAAAAGTCCAAACCATGCCAGCAGTCTCATGGCTGAACACTCTGTAGCTGTACAGTAGCAGCCTTTAAAGAGCAGGAGAGACAGGCAGGGCATTTTCAGAGGAAGGACAGAGACCATTTGTCACTCTGCCCCTCCACTCAAGGAGCAGTGAGGAGAGCAGTGTGACTCAGCGGGTTTCATAGCTGGGCACTGTCCTCTCAGTTTCTAGAGAAAGTCAAATTGAAGGACAGCTGGAGGAGTTATTTGCCCCTTTAGGAAATGGGTGCAATGCCTGTCACATGCATGTCAGAGGACAGCCAGAGCCAGGAGAGGTGGTCCTTCTGCAGAGGCACCCAACAGGTGTTGTCCTGTAGCAGAGGAAGTGGTCTCACAGCTGTCTCCCTCTCCCAGGGGAGTTGGTGCAATGGAAATCGTGGCAATGGACATGAAGGTCAGTGGAACGTACATTGCCAGGCAGCTCAGTTTCACTGGAGTGACCTTCAGAATTGAGGAGATCCCACTGGATCAGCAGTACAAGATTGTCTACGACAAAGCAGCAAAGTTGGTGAGCTGGTCCCACTGCAGTGGGGAGACTGATGTTTAATTGTGCTTTGGGCATTGCCACTTCTTATGGTGGGAGGGTCTGAAGTCCCTGAACATGGCCATGACCACAAACTTAGGGTTATTTGTATAAGAAAGAAAAGGGGTGCACATGCTCAGCTTACATTAAAAAAAAAAAAAAAAGTCTTGTACTTTGTTTGCTTCTATTTAAAAGTCCTATGTTTGCAAACCAGAGCTTGCAGCATCACGCTAATGCAGAAAGGAGAGAATGACCAGACTCTTCATTCAGCCTAACACAGCAGCATCAATACTGATGCTAAATCAGATTAGCAAACCCCAGACTGTTCTAATAACTGCATGTGCTGCAGTAATGAAAATGAAAAACAAGATATTAACTCAGCCTTTCTCGGTACTGTCTGCAGTGGGCAGAGGCCTTGATGGTGTTCCAGCAGGCAGCCGACTGGATCGGCTTGGAGTCTCGGAAATCCTTGTGGGGTCAGTTCTGGTCAGCTCACCAGCGCTTCTTCAAGTATCTCTGCATTGCTGCTAAAGTCCGGCGACTTGTTGAGCTTGCCAAGGAAGAGCTGGCAAAGGATAAGGTGTGGTATTAGAGGCTAGCTGCAATGGCAGCAGCCATCAGTCGTACTTTGCAAGTGACTTTTTGTAGTCTGCAACCAAAGAGAGTTAATTATTGTTCGGCTTTACTTGAAAGCAATTTCAGATCTCTTTAAGGCTTACTTTCTCTCCAGATTAACCAGAATGAAGTGCAATGTCCAGGTTTCTGAGAACATTTACAGTAAATTATACTGGGGAGTTAGTACAACCTCTTCTTCTGAGGCATTACCCACTGCTTGTTTGTGGTAGATGTGGGCAGGCTGATTTGAAACAGTATTTTGGGTCATGCTCAAGCTAGAAGAGGTTCCAGGTCTTTCACCTTTAGCACAGCCCTATCGTTACATCATCAGGATGTGATTTAGAGATTCGAGACAGAAGTAACTTAGCAAACCCAGTTAGCTTCTGAAAGCAGAGTCATCCACTCAGTGTGTGAGTAGCAGTGTGGTTCTGGATGCAGAGAGATCTGAAGGATGGTTCTTGATCAGCTGCTGTGCTACAGGCCCAGCATCGTTTGGACAGGGTCCAAGGACGGTGTACCTGGAACTGTGAAGTGCAGTCTCTCGTGCCTGTCAGTGTTTGCCCTGGTGACAGCTATGCCATCCCTTGTGTTTCCCTGCAGTGTATCGTCATCGGCCTGCAGTCCACTGGGGAGGCTCGCACCAGAGAAGTCCTGGATGAGAATGATGGGCATCTAAATTGTTTTGTTTCTGCTGCAGAGTGAGTTGAAAATTCTTGTTTTTTTTTCCTCTGGAGGGGATGCATGGGAGTCTGGAGGCATGCTAAGGAAAGCTCTGCCCTGGGCCACTTAGAACTTGCAGCTCCACAAATGCAGTTTCACAAAGGCCTCACCCTATATGAGCTGTAAATGGAGAGGATGTTTTTTTGTGTCCTTGAGGCACTATCTCTTTAGTGTCACTTTGAGCTAGGTCCTGGATTTTTGAAGTCTCCTGTGGTTCAAACTTGCATGAACAGCCTGATCTGACTGCACAAAGAAAGGAACCAGCAGGTGTAGGAGAGCCAGAAATGTGAGCTCAGGTGCAGTTTGTGTGGGTCTGACTCTGGAAAACAGGGCTGTTCACACTGAAGAAATGAGCAAGGGAATCTCGTGTCATGACAGAGGCTGGGATGATGACGGGAGGCCACGTTGCTGGAGCAGTGAGAGGAAGGAGTGGCCCAAGCAGTTCAGATTCTCCAGTGCTGGCTTTCAGGATGAGTATGAGGCAGGACACGTGGTTCTGTTGCTGGGGTTCTGCAGTTCCTTCCTAGCTGAAGGGAGAGCTGGTTGTGCCTGAAGTGAAGCCAGGAGCAGGACTCATGCTACCCTTTTGGCAGAGAGTGAGGCGTACGCTCGCCCTCATTTCGGCACTTTTCAAAATGCCAGCCTGTCCTGTGAACGTGGCTGCTCCTGTACAATGGGTGATGAAAAACTGGGGCATTGGATTGAGTTGCATTTTTTCTGCAGGCAGCAGGGCCGTTACTGTTGTTGTTTGCAATGAGTTTTAATGCCGGTGAAAGCAATAAGAGGTGCCAGAGACAGCGTGTGTCCAGCTTAGGCCGAGCTCCCTCCCTTACTGATGGGAGGTTTTGTGTTGGCCTGTGTCAGTCACACTGCTGTCTCCAGTCCATTCCTGAAAAACAAATACAGGTTGGTGACAGCGTGCAAGGCAAATCTGACAACTGCTTGGATTGATTTGGTCTCAAGCTGGTTTCTGCATGGCAGAATTCAGGGGAACTCAGTGTAGAGGACCATGTGGTCCCTTTGAGCTGCTCTCAGCTTTTGAAAGAGGAAAGCTCTGTTACTGATCACACGCACTGCTCAACTCTGTCCCCAGTTTCAGAGGCCAGAGCTGTTTGCTCAGCAGTATTGGCCAGATAACTGGGTGTCTTCTGGCATCTGTTGAGCCTCCAGTTGCAGCATCCCGGTTTTACAGCTCTTCAGGGGATTTCTTGAGGGGAGTGTGCTGGGAAGAAGCAGTTGTTTAAAAGATGCCGAGAAACAGGGTTAAAAACAGGCTGATTGTTCAGTGAGGACATACCAGCCCAACCCTTTGTTTGCAGAGAAGACAGGGGGAGTGTCAGGAAAATGAGCAAGGTTTCATGGCAGGGAAGCTCCAGACCTGAGAGTGAGTTTTTGCATTTTGTGCCCAGGCTCACGCCAGCACGCGGGACAAAAGGGCCCTTTCTGGTGCCATGTCATGGCAGTCACTCAGCAGCCAGCCCAGAGTTCTGCCCCGTCAGGGAGTGGTGCTGTCTTTGTCTCCTTCAGCCCCTCACACCAAGGGTCTTAGAGCCCCCTCCCTGGTTCCCAAGACTCCCTCTTTCTCACACGGGTGAGTTATCATGTCCATACCTCTCAGCTGTTGCTTTCAACATTTTTTTTTTCAACCAGAACTCATTCAGCACTGCTTCCCATTGCGCTGGGGGTTCATCCCCATCCAACATGATCAGCATTTAAGCATTCACTCTTTTGTTTGCAGAACAGCCCACAGAAACATTTGTTTAATTTCCACCTCTTCTGATTTTTCCATTCACCTGAAACCACTACGTATCCCATTTTTTTGTTACTTTTTTCTATTTCGTGGGCAAGCGGGCCCATGTCCAGTTAACCAAAGGACTTAGTGGAGCACATTTCTTGGACAGCCTAATGGTGGTCTCTACTGTCAGAACATGGAGAAGGACTGGGACTGACTGGATTTTTCAGCAGTGATGTAACAGCTTCCCAGTATAGTGTTTCCCATTTAAAACTCCCTCTTAGTTGCTATGTAAAGGTCTTGCAACTTTGGCATGTCACGTGGTAGCACAGAGCCCAGGGTCTGCTCTGCTTTTGTTGCAGCATCTCCCTGGAGTGGCTGCGCTCCCTCTGCCAGCAGGGAGGCTACGGCGGAGAGCAGTGCGTAGCCTTCCCTCGGCATGCCTGTTTCATGGCTGAGGATCTGCTGGTGCAGACCGTGTTCCGGTGGCTAACTTGTGTCTCCAGCAGAACCCTTTGGTGAAACGCACTCGGTCTGAGTCGCTGCTGTTCTGGAGAGCCAAGGCATACCGGTGGCTGACTGACCACATACTCGTAGTTGTGGTGCTGGATTTACCCATCTTTTATGAAATGTGCTGCTATCTCAAATACACATTGCTACATGATAACCGGCAGATGTTCCTCTTCCTGGTAGCTAGAATAAATTTTGCATCTTACTTTCAGAGGCGTCTTTCTATCACTAATTCAGAAGCACTTTCCTTCAACCAAAAGAAAGAGAGAAAAAGGAACTGGCATTAAAAGAAAACGTAAGAGCACACTCCACTGCCCAGCATCTGACCTCCTGCCTTGCTGCTTCACCCCAGCCACTCAGCTTTTTCTTTTCCTTTTTCCCTTTTCCCTACTTCATGCATTTGCTACTCTGCCCTGGTTTCAGTTTGCCCTCCCGCACATCTCCCGTCACCGTCTCTCTTCTGGAGGACAGCAGCTCTGTAGATCACCCACCGTCTCCTCCCCCTAACCCACTTCCCTGTCACCAGTGTAGATCCAAGCCTCCACCACTTGCCCAGTAGCTGTGCCCCTTTCCTGTAGCTGCTTCCTTACCTAGACTGGTGGGCAGAGTGCACGAGACTCCTGGCTGCACATTTGAAGCCCTCTTGCAGCAAGGGGGCGGTTCTCCACAACTCCTTACATATACCGTAGCAGGTGTCCTGGGAAAAAGTCACTTCCCTGCCAAAGTATTGGCTGTGCTGCAGGTAAGAGCAGTTTGGGGATTTCTCTTCCAGGGGGAAGGGGGACGGGTGGACAGCAGCACAGGCAGATTGTGGAGGTTATCCTGGCTGGTTGCTGTTGCAGTGCAGCCTGTGCAAGCTGATTTTTGTGAACCCTCTCACATGGCAGGAGCATGTCTTACTGTGCTTGGAAGTAAACAGCGTCCCATCTGCAAACACCAAAACACTGGCACCTTCCCGTTGCGTGCTCGTTCCTCTGGAGGCAGCCAGACCTGTGGGCTCCTTCCCCTGAGGAGTTAGCACTGCTTAGAGCTGGCTGTGTGTTCATCCTGACGTGTGCAACTAGCTTCAGCCCTGATATGAATTGCCTTGTTCTTCCTTTCTCTCTCTTCCTTTCTCTTTCTCTCTCCTTCTCCCTCTCTCCCTCCCTTCCTAACTGTCCTCCCCTGCCCAAGAGGCTTTGTCTCTCCAAGATCAGCCTTTCACTGGGGGCAGTCTCAGCTATTTTGTGATCTCTCCTCCTCTTTCTGAGCTGGCACTTGCTGTTCTGCATTGATGCACAAGGCTGGGGACTCTCCTTTGACACCACTTGCTCTCCCTTGCAGGCAAGCAGAGGGGCCGCTGCGCCAAGGCTCTGAAGGGCGTGTGTGACCCCGCGGGGGTGATTAAGATCAGTGATGACAGCAGCACTGACTCTGACATGGGGCTCGACAGTGACTTCAACTCCTCCCCAGAGTCCATGTTTGAGACAGACGATGTCATCTTCGTTGAGCACACCTACAATGGCTTTGCAGCTGAGGACAGAAGTAAGCAGAGCAGCAGCATGGGGTTGGCTCCCTTCTTGCTGGCAGGAGCTGGGAACCGGAGTCACTTCATTCTTTAGCGCATGGCACCCAGTGCACAGAAATGCAGTTGAGGGCAGCCACCCACCCTGGTACCCTGTGAACAGGACAGCCGCAGATCAGGTGTAGCCTTTGTGGGGTCTGGCTGAGGGGATGGCAGCATCCATGAGCTGATGTGAGGAGGCCTTCTTGGAATGACGGAGCTCCTTCTGTGCTTGGGACAGCTTTACTGTCTCGGCTGGATTTTATCCTGTGACAATCAAACTTGGGCTTGTGAGGTTGATTCACGTTAAGCTGCTGTTACCAGTGAGCAGAAAGAATTTGCCCTGCAGGCTCCTTGCCCCACAAGAACAGGGAGAAGCAGAGAGGGAATTTACTACGTGCTCAGCAGCATTTATTGCAAGGCAAGGTGTCTTTACCTGCCCATCAGATAGTATCCCCAGAAGCCCTTTGGGACTTTTTTCCCCTCTCTCTGATTGGCAGTTACCAGGTGGGTCTAAACTTTCCCGTTTTACATTGCAGATAATTTTCACATGCTACCTTCCCAGAAAGAGATGCATGGCCTGAGAGAACTAGAACATGTGGAAAAGATGAAGCAGGACCTCCTAGCAAAAGTAAAAGCACTGGGCAAAGAGCTACCTCTCAATACCTTGGATGAACTGATCAATCACTTTGGGGGCCCGGAGCATGTGGCTGAGGTACTCCTTCACAATCAAGAGTATATTTCATTAGCACTGGGTGACAGGAAAAGGGACCAGCAAAGGGAGTTGCTGCTGGAAGAGGGCTTCCTCTCCTTCCTTGCTATCTGAAAAAGCTGTTGAGAATCGACCTCCTAAACACTCTGTACAGGTGCCCCGTGCAGGTCTGTCCTCTCTGCTAACAGCCTCTCTCTCTTCGTGCGGCATGTGCAGATGACTGGACGGAAGGGCCGAGTAGTTTGCAGACCGGATGGCTCTGTCATGTTTGAGTCTCGTGCAGAGCAAGGCCTCTCTATCGACCATGTCAACCTGAAGGAGAAGGAGCGCTTTATGAATGGGGAAAAGGTGAGTCGGGTTTGATCCAAGGAAACCTCCAAACGTTTGCATGGGAGTGAGTGCACGGAGAGGGGAAGGAAAGGGAGGGTGTCTGTGCATGCTTTTGCTTTGCCAGCCTTAGGTCAACAAGGCTCTGCATCCTTCTGTCTGACTGTGCCTGACCTGCTGGAAGGTGACAAGGAGGCCTAGGTCCCTTCACAGGCTGCTGGTGTCCTTCGGGCTGTTTCCTGTAACAGTTTTGCAAATGTACAGGAACCTCACTCCCCTTTCTCATGTATTGTCTCTCTCCCTTTAGCTTGTAGCAATAATCTCCGAGGCCTCCAGCTCAGGTATCTCTCTCCAAGCAGACAGACGGGTGAAAAACCAGAAGCGACGGGTCCACATGACGCTGGAGTTGCCCTGGAGCGCAGACCGGGCCATACAGCAGTTTGGTGAGGGCTGAGGGTTCTTGGTCACTGCCCCCTTCCCCTCAGTGCCGTGCAGACTGTGAAGCCTAGGGCAGCCCTGGAAGGGAAAGGCACGCGTGGTCTCCTGAGCCAGGCTTGTGCTGCAGCCGGGGCAGCTTTCTGAGATACGGCACCTTTCAAAGCACAGTGCTCCCATGTTTTGCCAGGATGGAAATCCAGACATAAAGCAGATGTGTCCGACTTACCTTGTGGGGAAGGTTTGTGTTGACTTCAGGAGTGGCTTGCGGTGTGGAGACGGGAAAGCCCTCCTATACATGGGAGCAACGGACATCCCCGTGAAACATACTTGGAGATTTCTGTTCCATCCTTAGAGGCTCTGTAGGATGAGAAGGGCCAGTTCCTTAATACATGAGCACAAAAAAATTGTGCACATCCTAGCTCAAACTGGAGAGTCGCTCCTCAGCCCCAGAGTGTGAGGACTGTAAACTCAACTCTGACAAGGTCTCAGGAGCACCAGTGTGATGAATGCCACTGTACCTCTGTCCTTTTCCCCCAGAGAAAGATCTCATTTGAAAATGAGCATGACATGGAAAGTTGTTTTGGCTCTCACCTCCTGCTCAGCTTCTCTTCCTATACCAGACAAGCGGTACCAACCTCTCCTTTCGCTTCTATGCTCATGTCCCTGTAGGTCGAACACACCGATCGAACCAGGTTTCTGCTCCAGAGTATGTCTTCCTTATCTCTGAGCTGGCTGGGGAGAGGAGGTTTGCATCCATTGTGGCAAAACGTCTGGAGAGCCTAGTAAGTGCCCTGCAGCAAAGAAATTAACGTGTCAGGTCCAATTCTTTCTGAATGGCTTCCATTTTGGTATTCCTACTGGCATGACCAGTGTAACTAGTATGAGGGATTGCATCACCCCCTGACTGAAGGCATTGCAGTTGTGGAATGCAGAAGGCCTTAAACATCCTGAGATTTGGGAAAGAAAGTGAAGAATATGTAACCAAGGCAACAGGAGGATTCTCAGGGAAGCAGGACACAATTCCAGATGCTGGAATTCCCTCACGCTATTATAGGAGCATACACCCATCCATTTCCAGGAAGCCAATGGAGTAATTCATGGAATAATTAATTAGTCTGTTTCATTTTAATTCCCTTCTGATAAATCCCCAAACACTTTGGTAAAGTCTCAGTATTCTGGACAATCACTGCCTGCCCACAGCACATTCATATCCTGACCTGGTCTGAGACAGACTGGCTTTGGCCATCCTTCTCAGGTGTTTTGCATCAGCTAAAAGTAGGCAATTTTTTCTTGGTCTGTCTTCCTAGGGTGCTTTAACTCACGGAGACCGAAGAGCCACTGAATCCCGAGACCTCAGCAAGTACAACTTTGAGAATAAGGTAACTTGCAGCTGTTCTCAGGGTAGCTCAGCCAAGGAGGGGTTGAAGCAGTTAGCGAGTGCCTTCAGGGACAGGGAGATCACTGCTGGCATCTACAGGCAGGATCTGGCCTAGCAGCATCAGCACCCAGCTCCCTGCATGCAGCCCCGTGCACAGCATCCAGAACTGAGTTAATGATCAGCGTGCACGTCTGAGTGCCGCGCTGGCGGGAGGCTTGTGCTGCCCCGGGGAGCTGGAAGGGCGTTTGGGCAACCAGCCCCTGCGCCCAAGGGAGCTGGTGTCAGCGCCAGGTGAGGGCATGCAGGCTCCTGCACTCTGGTTCCCTGGGGACAGGGGAGGCCCCTGTGCCACAGCACTCCCTTGGCACAGCCCTCGGGTCAGTGGGTTTCTCTGCAGAGCCAGCCTGCTGCTGGGCTGCCAGCGTAGGGTTCCTCCCGTGCATAACTCGTCTCCTTTCACAGTATGGGGCTAAAGCACTAGACAGAGTTCTCTCCACTATCCTCAACCACACGGAGAACAGAGTTCCTGTGCCCAAGAGCTATGACAGAGGAGAGGCTGCATTTTTCCATGGTAAGAACATTGTCAGCTCTGGGTTTTCTGCTGCATCTTGCTGGCCGGGTTGATCTCAGGGTTGGGATGCTTGAAGAAGCAAGCAGCGGGAGGGAGCAGTACCACTGGCCTAGCAGCTCACTGGTGAGCAGGGCGATTGGCTGCCCAGATGCATGTCACCCTGCCAGGCAAAGGGGAAAACGGGTGTGGGACGGACTTAGCTGCGAAATAATGGGCACAGCTGGAGGGGAAGCAGCCCGGCAAGACTGCTGGCAGTGGGGCTGTCCCTAAAATACTTAAGCTGCTTTCTGTTTTTCCAGAAATGAAGCAAGGTCTCATCTCTGTGGGGATCTGCTGCAATCAGATGAAGTATGGCACTGTCTCAGTGGAGAAGGGTATGTTTTTCTGCCCAATAGAAGGGAGAAATGAAAGAGGCAGAGGTGTCGTGGCCCTCCTGGTCTATCTGCACTGGAGCACAACCTTGAGGGCTTGCTGTGCAGCTGGGGCAGAACGTGGCACTGCTGCCATGAGGGCAGAGTCCTGTGGGGATTAGCCCGTGCTGCAGATCACGTTTCCCTGCAGCAGCCTGGCAGCTGACAGCCTGGAGGAACAGCCCTTGGGCTGCTCTCTTGTGCATTGGTGCTGTGCTGCTGTCAGGAAGGGACAGGGATTCGCTCGTTGGGTCCCTTTGGGAGCATGCTGGTAGGTGCCATGCCCAGCTATGCCATCTTCCCTGACCCACCGTGTTCTTGCAGACTGCTCCATCACCAAGTTCCTGAACCGGATCCTGGGTCTGGAGGTGGACAAGCAGAACATGCTGTTCCAGTATTTCTCTGATACCTTTGACTATTTGATTGAAAAGGACAAGAAGGAGGGCAAATACGACATGGGCATCCTAGGTAAGGAGGAAGAGGGGTGATCAGACCTCTTCCTACTGCACCCCTGAGGTTCTCTGCTCCTCCCTGTGCTGACCACTGGCTGTTCCAGCCCGCACTGTCCCCATGGCCTTCTCAAGAGCTTCAGTGTCCCAGCCCCACACAGCACGGCTCCTGAGACTCCTGTGCAGGAGGAGGAGGTGGCATGGGGAGATGGATCTTACATGTGTTTTGGCATGTGTTTTGGTCTTTCCTTATGCTACAGATTTAGCCCCAGGAGTGGATGAGATCTACGAGGAGAGCAAGGAGGTCTTCCTGACCCCTGGGCACCCACAGGATGGGCAGGTCGTGTTTTATAAGGTAGGCAGCCTGCACAGCTATCTCTGCAGTCCAGTCTTCTCCAGTGCTTCCCAGGCTGGGGCTGTGAGCTGCTGGGTCCCTCCCCCTGCCCCATGGCTGTGTGTCATGTTTGTGTCACATTTGCCTTTGTCATGAGCAGGTCACTGAGGCTGGGAATTGCACAGAGGAGGCAAGGAGATTCCCTGCCCTGCCCCAAGGGCTCGGGGCTGCTGTGCCCTGGAGTGCAGCCTGGCAGAGCCTACTTCCAGTGCAGCAGCACCAAGTTTGTGTTGAGGGTGTGATTTGTGAGGCAGACATTGATGCACTTGTCCTGCACTCTGAAGTTACAGAATCCCTGTTTGCCCCTGTTTAGATCAGTGTCGACAGAGGCCTGAAGTGGGAGGAAGCTTATGAGAAGTCGCTCAAACTGACGGGATCTTTCGATGGGTTCTACCTCTCCTACAAGGTAGGTCCCTGGGCTCTGCCAGGGTGGCATCTCCACCTGAAGGATGGCTCCTTGGAGAAGGTCTGCCATGGCTGTCAGGCCCTTGGTCTGTGTCTGACCTCGTGCTGGGGGCTGGGCGGTGCCTCCAAGAACCTCTCGTGTTTGGGGCTGGGGAGAGAGGCTTTGACTGTAACCATCAGCTCTACCCCAACAGACACGAGGCTGCAAACACACCTGTCTGCTGGCAGAGCAGAGCCGTGGGAAGAACTTCGTTCTCTACAAGCCAAATATTGGGAAGCAGAGCCAGCCTGAGAGCCTGGATAGTCTGCACAAGAAGTACCGACGGGTAGGTGGGAGCTGCAGCCCTGCAGCATGGGGAGAGCAAGAGGCATCTTCCTCTGGCCAGGGGTGGCTAAATGACATTTACCATAACCCTTTTACAACTCCTCGTAGCCCTGTTGTGGGTCGAGCAGAGCTGGTGGTAGCACTTGGGTGTCCTGACTCTCAGCCCTGGATTTCGAGCGTGAGCTGCATGTTGGACAGAGAAAAATCCTAGCCTCTGTCTCTAACTGTTTCTTTCTTCTGCAGGTGCTGCCCGAGGAAGCCAAGGAGCACTGGGAGAGCTGTTACCACTTCTCCTTGAAGAAGTGCAACCATGCTGTCTGGTAAGGGATGCGCAGCCCAAGCCTGCCCAGCTCACAGAGTGGGAGGCCTGTCCTGCGTCCCCAGGGCAGAGCTGGTGTTGAGGATGGGGTCTGGGCTGCGGCAGTGGGAAAGGGCCACACCGGGGAGGCTGCGGGTGGGGGATCCCACTCTGCCGTGCTGACACAGGTTTTCTCCTGTTTGGACTGAAGGAACAGGAGCTGCAAGCTGATCCAGGAAGGGAAGGAGTGCTTCCAGGGCATGCGCCTGCGTCACTACTACATGCTGTGCGGGGCCCTGCTGCGGGTCTGGAGCAAGATCGCCAGCATCATGGCAGACATCACTAACACCAGCTACCTGCAGATTGTCCGCCTCAAGACCAAGGAGAAGAAGAAACAAGTCGGTGGGTGAAGTGCAGGGAAGGGAGTGGGGGCAGGACTGGACGTTTTAGGAGGAGGAAGGGGTCCAGCTGCCCAGTGCCAAGGTTCTTCTCCTAAGCAGGGCCATGTCCCAGCCTGTGAAAGCACCTGCTGCTTAGATGATCCCATGGGAAGGAAGGGAGCTGAGGCCACTGATGTGTGTTTGGGCACCAGGCAGAGGGTGAGAGCCAGGCCTGAGCTGCCCGGCACATGCCCATGTGAAGCTGTTCTGTTGCTGCCTGCTGCAAGCCTGCTGTGGGGCTGCTTTTGCTCCGGTTGCAGCCCTGTCTCCCTGCTCTGCAGCCTGGCAAAGAGGCAAAGTGGGCTGGCAGTGCACTTGACAAATGGGCCCTGGTGCTCCCGCCGCTGTCCCCACAGCTCCCTGTCCTGTCCTGAAGTGCTCTGGGAACTGATGCACATTCCTCCCCTAGGGATAAAGATCCCCGAGAGCTGTGTCCGTAAGGTTCTGGAGGAGCTGAAGCAGATGGATGAGAATGTGAAGCGAAAGCACAACCGACTCCTCCAGGCGCGAGAGCAGAGCCCGCAGTTCCCCCTGCCGCTGCACATCCTGCAGCAGCCCCTGGACCTCACGCAAACAGGGCCCAGGGTCCCCCTGCCCAGGCACTCCCTGCGCCAGGACGACATCCTGGACCTGACCTACAGTCCTCCCAACAACAGCATTCCTGACGTGGTGATGAACCCAGAGCCCGGTGCTTTGTGCTTCCCCTCGGAGCCTGTGCTCCAGCCACACCAGCAGCACAGATCACCCTTTGGCTTCAGCCACCTTTCTGCCTTCAAGAGCCCTGACCCCATCCTGGAGGGGAGCGTGCCTCTGAGCTCCTCGCTGCATGAACATCTGCCTCTGCCTCACCCCGGACCCTTGCAGACACTGCAGCAGCAGCAGGAAGATTTTGTCCAGCAGGATGGGAATATCAATTTCAGAGAGATCCTGGAAGACATGCTGAGGACGTTAAATGGGGCCCCTCAGGACAACATGCTCCCCCAGGAGCGCCAGAGCGTGATCCAGTTTAGTGGACCTTTCCCAGACTTCTGAAAGCCTGTTGGGCGCACCAGGCGATGCTCAACCGCTGTGGATCCGTATCCTGTGGTGCAGAGATGAGAGCTAGGGCGCCCAGACTTTTCTGCTGGTTTGGACTGATCCATTTCTGTTTTTGAGGGAAGAAAAAAAAAAACTATAGTTCCTTAAAGCAAAGTTTATTTATATATAATATGCAGTCAGGCATGTATAGATTTGTGTATAACATGCGCTTGGGGGAGTTGAGTGCTGCCAAGTTCAGCTGATCTGGACTGATGGTCTCTGCTGTGTTCGAGTCCTGCTCAAAGGTCAGTGCCGTGTAGGACCGAGGAGAGACGCCCACTCCTCGCTGCCCGTCCCCCTGCAGACTACTGAGTTTCCAAGCTGGGTCGTGCCCTCCCCAGCCCTCCAGCCCAGAGCTCTGCAGCCGCTGCCCCCTGAGCTGGGCAGGAGCACGTCTGCTCTCCAAAACATCCGGTGGCCAGTGCCCGACAGCTGGCTGACCACTGCATCCGCCTCGGCTGGTGCCAGCTTTTCCACCAGCCCTGCTGCTGCTGCGGGCCTTGAGGCTGCCCTGAACTGGGCTCTGGAGGGCTGGGTCTGGAGGCCGGCGTGGAGGGGAAGGTGATGCTGTCCCGGAGGAGTCGGGAGCCACTGAGATCGTGTCCCTCTGTGCAGGGCTGAGCAGGCGCAGCGGAGAGAAGCAAAACTGCCTGCTCCTGCCCTGCCCTCCCCAGGACGGGATGCTGACGCCTCCGGGCTGCCTGAGCTCCGCAGGAGAGGGCAGGAGCTGGCTGCACCAGCGCTTCGTTTGTCGGCATCGTGACAGAGCTGAGTTTGTCAGAGCTCGGCCACGCTGGCACCACGCGGGGATTGCCCGGAGCGTCAGGGCCACGCGTCCCCCCAGCCTGTCCTGTAGCCCCTGGCCAGCCCGCACTTCAGCCTCGCGGGCTCGCTGTGGCTGGCTGCGCGTTTCCTGCTTCTTGCTGTCGGGCCGTGTCCTTTGACCTGGCCGTCTCGCCAGCCCTGTTCTGCAGGGCCTGTCCTTGGCTGGGCCATGGACGCGGGCCTGGCTGTCCGGATCCGGGCGACCCAGCCCTGCCCAGCGCTGATCTCAGTGAGCGCCGCTGCCCGGCCCCGGAAGGGAAGAGGTCCCTGGCGAGCGCCAGGGGCGCGCGGTATCGCTGCTCATGCTGCAAATTCAACCTCCGATACCAAAGAGCAAACGCCTGCTTTGCGAAGCACTGCCCCAGACAACCCCGCTGCCTCTCCGGCAGCAGTCAGCCGGCAGCGGCTGGGCGAGCTGCCTTCTCCCCAGGACAGAGGTCCCCTCTCGCCACCTCTGCCACCGTTCCTGCTCCAGCAGCGTCGCACCTCGGCAGGTCCCGGGGAAGTTGTCTCCTATTCTCTCTGCTTAATCTAAGGAGTCTGGCAGGAAGCTGCCTGCTGGCAGGAGTGCTCCAGGCCTGGCAGCTCCCCCGCGAGCCTCCCCTCTGCCGTGTTTTTTCTCTACCTTGAGTCATCTAGGTGTTTCCTGGAAGTAGCACCAGGACGTTTTCCCGGGAAGGATGCGAGACCTTCCCTGGCTGGCCTGGCCCGTCCTCGGCGAGGACCTGGAGAAGGAGGCCCAGCCTGGAGAGGCCTCCGCTGGGGTCCCCCCGCCCGGACAGGTCAGTCTTGTTGGGGCTGGAGCTTTACACGTGCCTGGATGGGCCCCTGCTCCGGGCAGAGAGCCGCGACCCCCGAGCTGAGGGACCGGCCGAGCACCCCGTTTGCTTTGGGAAGTGCCGTGGGTCACTGCAGCACCCGGGACAGGAGCCGCCCGCCCCGGCGCGTTAAGACCGCGGGCGGTGCGCTCGTGGGCTCCCTTTCGAGGTCGCCCCGGTCCCTGCCCTTCATGCTGGGGGCTTCTCCTTACCCCCCAGCTGGCATCACCTCCCACCAGCCCTTCGCCCCGCTGCGTTTTACCGCATTCGAGGAAACCTCCTTACCTCACAGCCTGCACCAAAGATGGGGAGCCCCTGCGAGAAGGGGGGGCCACGTGCCCCCGCCCCGGGGCTGCTCTGCGGCCCTGGCGGACGGGAGCTTTTCTGCAGCTTTTTCTCGCGGCCAGCCCTGCTCGCGCCTCTGCCGGTGCTGCCTCGGGGCGGACAGCAGCCTGTTCTAGTCCTGAACAGAGCAAGGCTCTCCCCTTCCCTGTCCCTCTATTTAAAATATTTCCTGGTTCACAACACGTGGAGAGGCCCCGGCCTGTCCTGGTTCACCCGCTTGGCGCTTGCTGAATTCTCGGCAACAAGGGAAAAGGATGCCAAGAAAACCCATTTCAGAGAGGCTTAAACTCAGGAATCGCGACGAGATATTCTCACCCTAGGCACCCTCCGCCAGCCACTTCGCCACCGTTACCCGGAGTCTTACCCGGTGGCTTTGACGTATAATTTTAAAATATATGCAATTTTCCTTCCCCGATTTCTGGAAAGACAAGAGAGAGCACCTTCAAGGAAGTCCTTCCCTGCCCCAATCCTGTGTTTTTGTCAGGGTTAATAATATGTAACAGTATCTTTTAACTAAATTATTATGCAGTTGTCCTACTGATTGTATGTATTTTTAAATGAGTCCCTTTTTTTCTTCCCTTACACCTTTTTGTTAGCACTTTTTAATCCGCTTGTTGTTTGCCTTTGTTTTTCTATGTGTATTTATAATTAATTGAGATGTATATATGTAAAGAGATTTTTTTAGAATATGTGCCTTTGACTAATAATTCCTGAATTTTCTACTTGCCTCAGAAGGATAATTTTTCATTCTGCTCAGTAAAAACAGAAAGGAAGCCACATACGTGATTTCTCTAAGTCCCAGCTGTCTGTCTGTCCATCCGTCTGTCCAGATGTGTAGCCTTGCCCCAAGGTCCCATTTGAGACTCAGATCAGGACAGGGAATCAGGGGACCAGGGTCCTGCTGACAGCTGGCACTCGCTGCATCGCCAAACTGGTGGCACCGAGGACCGCTGGCCCGAGCCACCCCTTCTCCCAGGGACAAGCAGGGCCAGAGGGGGATCCTCCTGGAGCCAGCCCGGACGCTGGCTGCTGAGTCAGAGGCCAACGTCCATTTGCTTTCTCCCCCGGCTTTGCTGGAGAAAACGCAGATAAAGGAGCCGTTGTTAAGGCGTGCTGCTCCAGCGCGAGCTGTTGCTGCTCGGTTGCTGTTGCTGGCGCTGGGACGGCTCTGCCCCGGCAGTGCTGCTCCTGCTCCTTATCCCAGACAGCGAGGGGCTGCCGAGCCACAGGCGCTGGTCCCGGAGGAGCAATTCGAGCCTCGCCTTGTGCAACCACGGCTGGGCATCGGGGCGCTGCCTTGAATTCATGGAAGGGGCTGTGGGGCAGCTCCTGACCCAGCCTGCCTGCCCCAGGGGGCGAGCGGTTGGGCAGGATCCCCCCAGCCTCCTCGGGGCCCCTCTCCCAGGGGGGCCCTGGGCCTCATCCCTGCTCTGCTCCCCAACTTCACCCCTTGTCCCACAACAGGGACAGGGCTCGGCCCTGCAGCCACATCGGCTACACGTGGGGTTTCACCCTGTCCCAACAGGACTTGGTTTTGTTTTGCAGTAATTGCTTCTGGCTGGATCTTGCACCACTGCTGAACTGGCCACTTTGGTGTTGGGGTCATGGGGAGCTGCTGTGTGCCCAGACTCTTGCCTAGAGACTGGCCCCAGCTCATTCTTGCTCCAGCAGAGCAATCTAACTGGGGCAGATGCCCATTGGTTTATGGTGCAGTGGGATTCCCACCCATGCGCAGGCAGGAGGGTCGGGTCCCCAGAGGGGACGCCCACAGCTACACTCCTTACTGCTTTGGCTTTTCCTGTGCGAGCCCCTCAGGGCTCCAGCTGAGCCAGGATTTGTGTGTAATGCCCCTGTCAGCACTAATGAGGATTATCCTTGCTGGGCTCTAGTGAGCTGGGGCAGGAGTTGTGTAAGGACTTAGCTGCCCAGCAAAGCCCTGGTCACTCCCCAGGCGCAGGGCAGCAGCTCCAGCAGCATCCACCCCTCATTGCCACACACGCAGACACAACCAGTCATTTCCAATACGTTTATCGCAAGGGGACATCATATATTGCTTTATGCCTATAGGAAAGGGCTGCCCAGCAGAGGCCACCAGGCCTGTGAAGCCTCCTTCCAGCAGGTGCACGCCAAATCTTCAGGTCTGCCTCACCAGCAAGCTGGCTTGAAGACAGACCATCATTGGGGCTGGATGAGAAGAGTCCACAGGGAGCGGGAGGGTCAGTGCTGGGCAGACGGGACAGTGCAGTGGTGAGATGAGCAGGTCTAGAGGTAGGCAGGCAGGTCCTTCTCGATCACCTGTGAGAAAGAAGGGAGCATCACAGCGAGAGCATCGTTGCCCCAAGAACATGCCAGAAGCCCCCTCCACCCTGGAACCACTGTGCTGGGCGCCTGCTTTCCCCGATGCCACGGCCACCCCCAGAGCACAGGTGCTGTGGGTCAGGCAGAGCTCTAACACCAACCATGCTGGCAGCAGACTTACATAGGGATCCTCCATCGGACTGTATCTCTTCACCACTTGGCCCTCCCGGTTGATGAGGAACTGTGGAAATAAAACAGTGCCCAAATGAGTGAGTCCAGCTGTAACCGGGGCTCTGCAGCCATGTGGGAACAGCAGAACGGATCTGCTTAAAGTGGGGTTTGGCCAGGGAAGATCCTAGTGCAGACTGGAGCTGTAGCTCCTGGCAGACCCGCTCCCACCTCAGCCTGTTACTGCCTCTCTGGGCCAGGGCTCGAGACCACCAGGCTAGAGGCTTGTAAGGGGCTCTGGGCACAGGGACCAGGACAGGGCAGCAGGCCCTTGGAACGCTCCCATCCCCACATCCCAGGAAACAGCGCACAGCAGCGCCTGGACACGAGGATCCTCCTCCCTGCAGTGCTTCAAGCACCCCCCACCACCCCAAAGGGTGAGGGTTTGACCCACGCACAGTCCAGGAGAAGGCAGCAAAATCCTACCTTAGTGAAATTCCACTTTATTGCACTAGGAGAGAAAAAACAGGGGTGAGACTATGGCAAAAAGACCCTTCACGCTGCAGCCAGGCCACCCGTGTACCAGCCAGAGCCGCCGCCTGCCTCCCGCTGCTGGGCAATTTCCACAGCTCCCCCTCCCCACACTCACTTGCCCAGGGTGCCTCTTCCCTTGGGCTGCTCCTTCATCCACTTCCAGAGGGGGTGGGCATCATCCCCATTGACATCAATCTTACTGTACATGTCAAACTTCACACCGTAGTTTTCAGCAAATGCCTTAATCTGAGCGTTGTCTCCGGGCTCCTGAGGAAGGAAAGAAAAAAAAGAGGAGCGCTCTGCGAAACACCCGTCTCCCCCCCTCAGCGCAGAACCTCAGGCTCCAAGGGCAGGCAGATGTTGTAACTCCTCTCGCACCCGGCTGGCCGAGGGCCGTGCTTACGCCGCGGGGCGATGCTCGCGTGTCCCGGTGCTCCCGCGTACCTGCTTCCCAAACTGGTTGCAGGGAAAGCCCAGGATGCGTAAACCCCTCTCAGCGTATCGGGCGTGCAAGTCAACGAGCTGAGTGTAGTTTACGGCAGTTTTTCCTCATTTTGAAGCCACATTGGCGATGATGCAGACGTAGCCCCTGGAAAGAGAAGCGTGCACCAGCAGCAGGCCCGGCAGGGCCCGAGGGGCGCGGGGAGGCGGCAGCGGCCCGGGAGGAGGCCGGAGGCCGCCCGGGAGGAGGAGGCCGCCCGGGCCAGACCTCTGCCCCGCTACGCAGGACGCTGGCCCTTGGCGCAATCGCCGCCGCCGCCGCCGCGGTCCCCGAGCCCTTT
>VXAL01002808.1:8797-24737 GCA_013399475.1 Chauna torquata | reverse complement strand
CTTTTTTACCTAATATACTCTACAAAAATCCATCAATCTTCTGATGTTGTAGTGATAGAAGATACACAGAAGAAGGGAAAGAGCACAATCCTGTGACTGAATTTCAGGAGTTGAATGGCTACAGATATATTTAGGCTGAAATAAAGCAGAAGTACTGAGTTGCAATGAATATGTTTCATTGAACAACTTTTACGAAAAGGGATGTGATAGAAAGCTTATGCAGTGATGTTTGCTGTATGCCTGCCTATTATCACTCTCATTTTTATGAGCTGAACTGATTTACAGAGTTCAAGCTTCTATCATTTATGAATAGAACGGGTAAGAGATGAACCATGCTGACAACACGTCTTCATAATAGATGATAAAAAGGGTGAATACAGTACAATGTTCCCTAGTAAAATAATAACTCTTTCAGATGGGGTTAATTACCTATCTTCATGATACAGATAAATGGTCTTCAAGAGGACTTTCTTGGGTTTCAAAGAAGTAATCTTGGGGAAATATGTATCTTTTCTGTAGTTTTTGTATACAAAAAGCAATCAAAAGAGCTAGAGAGCTGTAAACAGGTCTTCAATATTCCTCACTCTTCTTTGGAAATATTCAGCCTAACTTTAAAGAATAACATATGCACACCTTGTAATTAAACCCTAGTCTGAAGTCATGTCATACGATGTGATGTAATTTCAAGACGAAGCAAGTCTCATTACAAGGTAGCCAAATCTTCCAAGCTTCAGTATTTCTGTTTAAATGTCAAAAGCACTACTTGTTATCTTTCCTAATCTCCTACTTTCAGGTGGAATTGAAGAGTATACTTAAACAGGATGAAGCATAATGATAGCATCTTCAGGAAAAAATAGTAGGTCATTGTTCAAAAAGAGGGAAAGGTGGAAATGAAAAGGGAATATTATGTTGGTTGCCATCAGATCACTATTAGCACTTGTGAATCTAATCAGACCTCTAAATTATACATGCAGAGGAGCAGAAATAACCTTACCCCATCTTATTTTTTCCTCTGACCTACAGGTTTCATTATCGTTTTATCTGAATTGAGTGATACATACCTTTCTGTGCTACCAATATTAAGGTCTCTGAATAGAAATGCTTGTCACAAGAAAGGGAAAGAGTTGGCTGTAAACATGAAATGACATGACCTCTAAGTTTCTTATAAATTTTTTTTTTTTTGCTAGTTCTGGGTTGCATAAGTGGGATGGGGCAAGAAAAATATTGACGGGGTACCCAGAGGTCACAAAAAGAATAATTGCTTAATGTTAGCATCTGAGAAAATATGAAAAAGAAGGAACAAAACTATCATTCCCAAAGAACAAACAAAGTCCTGTATGGAACTGTCATAAGAAGTCACTGATACGTATATGTGAATGAACATCTGAACATCATCCACTGCAGATAGAAATTCATAAACAGTGTAGCAAGTGTAGTCTTGGTATTTTACACAAATTTGTTTAACCAGATTAACCAGCAAAATGAAGTCCCTGGTAGAAAGATTATCTGCGACTCTATAGCTCTATATTAAATTATTATATACGCTTGTGTAAGAAACTTTTTTTCTAGAAATTGCTAAAGCGTTCACACGCATCATTGACTTCTCCATTTGACAACTGAATGAGGTTGGCAAATACTAATCTAATTTGCAGACTTTGGAATGGAGAAGCTAAGTGCCTTTCTCAATGTCATAGAGTTAAGTCATGTTAGCAGTGTAAAGAACAGAAGCTACAAATTCTAACTTCAGTCTCTGTTTTTTAAGTTTCAAACTTTTAACTTTCATTCATCTCTCACCTGTTTGCTGATGACAAAAGGAAAAGTGTCACCAGTAAGGTTTTCCGTTTCAGAACAACTCATTATTAGATAATTTTTCTTTTTAACAGCTCCAAATTCCAGAAATTGTCGTGGTGGACATCAGGCTTCTCATGACAGATGAGCAGTATTTTTTCATAATGGTCAGTGTGGTAGTATCTACAATAACAGCTGCAATATTCATGATGATAAAATAGTCTGTAACAGTCCAAGATATTATTCAGCATGTAGTGGTAACATAGACACATCTTTTGGACAAGTTGGGTGCACATTAATTCACGATGAATTAATTTGTATGTTTTCTGTATTGTTAGTATTTCCTAAAGAATGGCTATGTAACAATAGCAAGAGCAGGATATTGTTTGTGTATCAGGAGCAGTATATTGCTTGTGTAAAGCAAGCCCTGTAACTGTAGAAACAGTCTGCTCAAGGGACACACATGCAGATAGATTTTGGGAGTGCTTCCAGAAGACAAGGAGCGCTTTCACAAAGTTTAATAAAACATATTAAACATTTCAAATTGTATTCATGCAACCGATCATTTATTTGAAGAAGTTATTACCATGGATTGTACTCTGCCTTTGAAATTCCTAGGTATTTCAAATAAGAAATCCTAAATGTTCAAATTCTGATTAGGTTATCTTTTTGAACCATAATCACATACGTGAAAAATTTGTCCTCCCATTGCAGGTATAGGTCCCATAGTAGCAGATAATGCTCTCTATTTTGGATTTGAAAGCTTGTTTCAAAAATATAAAGTTGTAAGGGCTGGAATGTGATGAGCTCACAGTGAAGTTGCTGATTTCTTTGTACAGGTAGATGCTGTCTAAGATTACACAGAAAAAAAAAATTGTAAAATTTTCATTTTTCTTTCAGACAGGAAATTTTCATATGGGCATAGGACAGCTGAGGGTTTCTTTTGCCATAAGTGCAATGAGTGTCAGGAATGGGGATTCAACATAAAAGATATCAATACATCCAGTACTGGATATAAGCATTCATATACCTGGAGCATTTTAGTTCCCATATCTTTCAGGAAGAATTCAAAACGCAAGCTTTCAAGTCCAAAGAAAGAAGTATTTGTGATCTTCTCTTTTCAGGAAACGGCCCTAACAAGCAAATTGTGGGACATTCAGAGTAGGGGTTAGCCTCTGTAATTTGATTCTAATTACAGTCCCTCAGCAAATTTCTAGTCCTAATCTCATGTGTGTTTGGGACTGTGATTCTGGATTGTAGACATTTTTTGTAAAATTAATAGGGAAGTTAAAAAGGGAGAATCTGCAGAAACATACTGGAAAATTAAAAAGGAAGAAATAAGAAGAAAGACATGACTGGAATGATTCTACCAGACTGTACTAATGAGTGCTGGGTCATTCTGAATGTATTAATGTTTAGTGAGTAGACTGTAACTCAAGAGCCAAAAGTAAGACAGTACAATTTTAAGCCCTTTTTCACTGACTTGGATTCCTTTACATAGCCTAGGACTGATCTGTTAGGGAAACTAGATGAAACTAGATGAAATATAAGCATGAAAGATGTAGAAGAAAGTGTTTCAGGTAAGAAGTTGGCCTCATCTCCCAGGTTACATCTAGGTAAGTTGCTTCACACAACAGTAGAACGATTCTGTGGTGCCTCAGCTTATACTAATCACAGCTGTAGATATTGCTTGTGTAAACTTACCTGAATTTAATAGTTTGTCTATTGAAAGTACTGCAGCCATAGCAGGACCTATCTCAGTATGAGGTAAACTTCCAGTTACATACCCAGCTTTGCAAACTTTCCTGGGTTTTGTGCAGCTGTCACTGTACTATGAGTAGCTGAGCTAAAGTAAAGCTCTATAGGTGCTGCACTACTTGCAGTACAGACATTCTCAAAATGATATTAAGACCATGTACCTGATTGCTTTATAATGACTCATGCTCTTTTACCTCTTGCTCCTGGTACTACTGTAGTCAATGAGTGCAGGTGCCTTTCCTTTCCATCTTCAGTCTCAAGCTGATGTTCTTGCACTGAATAGTCATTTACTCTTCTGCTCCCTGATTTACACCAGGTACTGGGCTACCATTTTCCCTTACCAGCAGCCTGGCAGGCTTTCATTGTATGAGGGTGAATTTTAGATCTGTAGAGTATCATTGAACTTCGGAGTAAAATGGTTTATTACAGAGCAACATGCCTAGGTTATACTTGAGTAAAAAAGAAATAATCTGGTTTCTAAAACTTCTTATAAGCTATTTCTGTGGTGAATTACCTGCTCTTAAATTCAAAGCTTCTTTGAAGAAAATCTGTTCCAAGGGAGTGGCTATTACCATATTAACACTGGATAAAATCTTACATCTCTGGTGTAAGGTTAGGATGGAAGAGTGAACAGCCCAGCAACATGCTGGGTCATTTTTGTTTGAAGTTGGAGAGAGGACAAATCTTTTCATTAACATAAAATTGTCCTTAATAATATTGATGGGAGGTTTTCTGGCTTCTCAAGAAACAGAGATAGGAAAATAACGGAGTTGAGTAAATGGAGTTCAAGTGTAAGGTTATAATAAAACATAAAATTCATTCATCCAGTTTCTGGGTTAATTGTAAGGCTTTAACACAGCTCTGAAGCTAATGGGCCAAATTATTTTTTAATGTGAGTAGAAATAAATTTGAAAGAATATGAAAGGTAGTTGCCTCAACATCAACATGAGACTGGGAGGTAAGTCCAAATACATTACATAGAAAATTATTGTGTACAATCAAGATAGAGGGAGGAAAAAAACACCTATCCTGGGAAAACAGGACATCTTCCACCCTCAGGCTGTAAATTCAGCAATTTCCCAAACAGTAAGTTGTATTTTTAAATCCCTCTGCCCACCCACCCCCTTCAAGAAGTACAATCTTAAAGCTATGGTGATAAATTACATGGTATTTTATTACGTTCTGTATTATTGACCCAGTCGTATATGTGTTAGCATTGTACAAACAAGTAAGAGGAAACAGAGCTTACCCTAAGGACTGTGCAATGTAGGTTAGACACAAGCGAAACGGCTCAGGCACATTAAAAACTGACTGACAGCATATACCCAAGGTGGTGAGGAGATTTTGGAGTTCTACAGAGGTTAAATTTGAAAGGCTTTGCAGGGGGGGAAATACTTTAAGGAGGGATTTGAGGGAGATAGATGAACTAGATAATATAATAGAGATAGTTGGTAGACAGGTCTGCAGGGACCTGATCCAACCCTGCAGTAAATGAATCTAGAAAGTGCTATGAGTTTCAGGCACGGTTGTTCAACAGGGCAGTAATGCAAAAGCCTATGAAGGGACAATGCCAGAGAGGCAGAAAGGAAATTTGGGCTGTAGATAAAGTACAAAAATAACAATGATGAGGCAATTATGAAGAAGTGGGATAAATGGTAAGGTCATTCTAGAGGTCTTAAAATCCAATTAATATGTCTGCAATACCAAGTGTAACCTCTTGGCTCTTGGTTTTCTCTCTGTGAACATGAAACATAATAAACAGAGAAGAAAACGACAAAATGTGTTGCATTTTGTTGGAAAAAAACATTCTTTTCATCAACCTGTCATCTGTCTTGTCTCTTCATGCACTCAGCAATGAATCTAAATGGAATGCTAAGGGTCACCCTATTATGTGTATTTTTCATCTTTTTTTTTCCTAAGCTGTGTTAGTATAAAGCTATCCTAAGCCCATTTACTAATCATCTGTTAATAACCTTGTGACATCAGTTAACCAAACCTTTTCAGAAATGCTTCTTTTTCCTGAAAAAAAAAAAAGATCTTTGCTGTCTTGTGCTTAAATAAGATTCTTTATTCAAGCTGTTTAAATTTAATCAGATAAGTTTCTCATTCCCATTTAATTTTGAGGCTTCAGAAATTCACCATTACTACCAGATTTAATAGCAAAGGCTAACACATAACCACTGGTAGGTATTATTCAGAATAATAGTTTGTTTAAAGAAATGAGACAAACTTCCTTCAGAAAATGAGAATATATCCACATTCAAACCAGCTGTTCAAGCAAAATTCAGACCTGACTAAAATGAGAATGAAGTAGAGAAACTAAATCTATATAAAAAAGCCATGTTTTAGGAGATAGCATCATTTCCTATTGTGGAAGAAAGGGATGCAGGTTTACACCAGTAACTAACTCAATTGGAATTTACACACCCTTCCCATCACCTGAAAATCCCTGGAGAATGAGCTGCCAAAATCAACTGGCATAAGATGCATGGCTCCCAAGAGAATGCCACTGCGAGTCTCACCTGCTGGAGGCTGTGCTGACCCCACTGGTGGTGGTTAAACCCCAGTCCTGAAATACCACACTGCGTCATTGTCCTCTCTTTTTTGTTGAACTCTCTTTTATCCTTTCCCTTTTTTTTCCTTTCCAAAATATTAATTTTTTTTTTACTATGGGAGAAAAAGAAACAGGTATGCCTGCTGTGTTTTCCAGTGTAGAAAAGACAGCATTGGTGAGGCTGATAACAGTCTGAGTCAGAGAGCAGCAAACACTTAACTCTTCAGTCTTAAGTATACTACAGTATAGGCAGGTGTGTGTAGATGGGTGTCCTGGATCATCCAGGTTTGATAACAGATACATTTTGACACTGTTGGGAAGTACTACGTCAAAGTCACAGTCCCTATTGTCCTCACTGCTGCCAAAAGCACAAAGAACATTTGCCTTTCTGCAGTTGCTTTGTGGGTTATTTCTTTTTGCCTCTGTAGACTCAATGCTGGTGAAGAAGTTGTCACCCTGTCCTGTGTCAGCACTCTGCGAGACAGTGCGCAAAGATGTTTTGTATGGCAGTTGCATCTTTGCCAATGCTGTAGATTTCAGATTTACTTCGCTCCAGCTGTTGCCTCTGTTTCCACAACCAAAATCAGTGGAAGCAACAGAAGCCTGAATACTACTTCAGTAAATGATGGTGGCTGCCACTGCGTTGTCATTACAGGTCGGAGAGAAAGAAAGTTCTTGCTCTAAAAGTGACACAGACTTCAGATTTAGTAGAGCCCCAGAGGCAGTGCTGAATCTTTCCCTCTCCTACTGCGAGAGAGATTGTAGTCAAGTGAGACACTGGAATGAGATCTTCTGTGGGGCTCGACACTCCCCTTAGTTCTTTTCCATGTGTGAAGGGCTTTCAGAATATCCTGTCCCTTGCCCTAATTACAAAATGAAAAGGGATGAAACCTGCTTTAAAGTTGTTTGTTTGGTTTAACAATCTGGATATTTTGCATTTTTCCTGAATTAGTAACTGTGAACTGTGGCACCCACCTCCTTTCCATGTGATCTTCTGTCCTCTCTCTGCTCATTATAATTTGTGGACCAGGAATGGTTCATATTAAATGCCTGTTAACAGTACTAAAAGCCACTGTTCATAGCACTAATAGCCACTTAAAGGAAGCTGCCAGTTCCCATTCTGTGGGAGCTGATAGCCAAAAAGCCTCTATGGTGTGCTGTGTGTGAGCCATGGATAGGGCATTCATGATGCTCAAGGTGTTGAATGGACTCCAAATCAGCAAAAATTTTCTGGAATCTCCTCCAACATGAGCAGAGATGGGCAAACATGGACCACATGAAAGTCCTAGCTAATTGCATACCAAAGACAGCTCAAATACACTGGAGACTGAGTTGTGTATCATCCAGACCCTGCCCTCAGCACCTAAGAAAGCAACAGAAGAAGCAATTGACTACACACCAAGTGGTGAAGATCAACACTTGGCTTTCATTTAGGTAAACGAACCTTGGGTCTCTTTTCTTAAACACTGTGGGAAGACATACAGCTGAAATATTGCTTTTCTCAATTCCTTTGAATTTTCTGCCAAATCTTTTACTGATATAGTCAGTCTCCTAAAGAGAAAAAATGTATGCAATAAGAATATGTTTAGGTTATTTTTTAGGATTTCTTTCACTTCTCTTTTCTGTCTAATTTCTTCTTCTAATTACCTAATGACCTGCTGGGTTTTGTTTGTTTGTTTGTTTGTTTTCTCATTTTTGTCATTGAAAAGTCAGTCATGATACTAACTGGTTAGCCAAATAAAAGTATTATGACATCAGCTTGTGCTGTTATAAGCTGTTCTCAAACATGAATTCCTTTAGTAACAGCAACACATAACATTAATAAAGGATAGTGGTGGTGGTGGTACTGAAAAGAAATGAAGGATGGAGACAAATGGCAGCAAACAGATGTAACAATTATGATTTCAGGCATGAGAAAACTATGGCTTAGCTGAGAGGATGTGAAGGGGTATAAGGTGTCAAAAACTAAAAAAGGTGTATTAAAAAGGCTGAGGAGGAAATAGGATATTAAGAGATTAAAAGGCTTGATGAGAATGGGAGAAGTATGAAGAAAAACATTTGTGGCAACACTATAGAGATGTTTTTAGTTTGTATTACACAGCAGGAGGTAAAAATCAGTGCTAAGGACTGTCTAGACCAATAAAGAAAAAATCTGTTTTAAAACAGAGTCAAGCTTTATACATGTAAAGCAGTCATTTTGGGAAAGAGCTAAGCATTTAAATGGAAGTCAAAGAAATTGTAACATGTCAAGTGCCAGAGATTCTAGCAAGCACAGTTTTTATACACACATATACATGTACAGGAAGGTTCTGAAAAACTGTATTTTACACCATATTGAATGTGAAGATTTAAGAAACTGTATCCAAGTACAAAGCTAGTAGTTTGAATCATTGCATTTATTCTTTCTCACAGTTTCTGTCAATTCTGCCTTCTACTTTTTCTTATCAATATATTCAAGTTTAAGTAGAAAGAAAAATCTAATTAAAAGGACCTTCAAGACTATATCTCACACTGCACTTTCCATGATCAAAGCATATATGATTTTGCCTGTAGGGAAGTGTTAGCAGAGTCCTTAAGGAAGGTTAGAAGCCTGTATAGAGGGCATTATTTTCCCCATTTTCTACAATAATATAGAATGACTTTGCAGTTTGACAATCCTCTTTCAGAGAATTTCAGGCCATATATAGATAGGTGTTTTAGGTGAATATATGTTTTAAACTGTGAACACTAACAGGCAGCAAGGAACTGGGTGTATGTTTGTAGGTGAATGTCCAAAATCAAGCTTTTGAACTCCCAGGTGGAACCCTGCCTCTTGCTAGACGGTGCAAGCTGGTTGTAAATTTTGAAAGTGCCTGGGCTAAACAAAAGTGGTGCATCCAGTTTTCTCAAGATAATACAGAGCCAAGAAGCAGACTGCACCTAGGCTGCTTCGAGTGGGAAAACCTGGGGCTTGCTTTTCTGGAAAGAAAAGCTGGTGAGAAGCGTTCCCAAAAAGAAGAGGTTTTGGAAAGACAAGTTAGAGGAAAGATCTTGGCAGTGGGTGCAGATCCTGGGGATCAGGGAGATGCATGAAGACATCATGCAGGGGATGCTCCAGGACCCTGGCAGGTGATGCCCAAGAAGGCTAACTGGGAGCAGCAGCAGAGTAAAACTTTAGGGACTTCAAGGGCTAGGTAATGTAGTGCTGGGGAGAGTGAGTGAGTGAGTGAGATAATCAAGTAGGTTGGTTAAAAATGCTGATCTCATTGGCTCTTAAATAAACCCCAGTACCAGGTCCACCAGGGGTTGTCTTTTATGTCCATTATAACAGAGATATAGTAAATTATCATTAAAGTTCAAAATTCAAAATACTAGTTCTGCTTAGATGGTATTGGGGAATAGGCAACAAGCACAGCTTGAAGATTTGTTCAAAATGCAAACATGAAAGTTTCCTATGAGGCATAGAGATGAAAATGAGCAATAACACATCACTTTCTCAGTTATATAGGCAAATTGAATTCAGTTTAACTCTTCTTATAAAAGCTGTTATGTCTCTTATTTTTTTCCTTCAAAATCATTTTACGATTATTTATTCTTTTTCCAAATTTGATGTGTCCCCAAGGTTAGTGCCCACTAAATATAATATTCTACCCAAATTTGTTTCGGGTTGAAAATCAGAATCTGTCCTTTGAATTTAGGGTATTCAATTAACTTAAGGTGGAGACTGATTGTATAGACGCACCTGTAGTGTTTTTACTGAAGGAGCACAAAGTATTCTCTTCATTGTGACAGAGGCAAATAATTCATGTGATCTGAAAGCTGTTATGAAAACTTCTGGGAAAAAGATGTCAGAATATGTTAATGGGGTATATCTTTAAAAAATACACCTGATTCCTCTGAGCCTATATACCAATTTTATACCGTTCTTAGCAACTTCAGTCACAGTAGAACAGATTCGAGATAACCACTTAAGAAATTCATTCCTTTGTATCTAACATGGCTTTCATCATCTACAACTAGATGAAAAATCATCCACGGTAATGGATGAAAAGGGAACTCTTTGGATTAAATGTGAAACTTTTTAAAGAACATTCTTGCAGTTTGGCATTGTGCTTTGAGTTAACCCCACTTGGAACAGATTCATTGGGAAAATGGAATGGGATGGTCAAAACTGTTTTTTTTTTTTTTTTTCTGAACTGTTCTCTCAGCAAGAAGTGTTTTCCTGCTCATGAATGAGTCATACAGTTTAATAACAAACTTTGCAGATGCTGTGACACCAGAAAGAAGTCCAGGCTGTCTGTAAAGGGACTTACATGCCTCTGCCTTGGCTCTGCTTCGGTCTCTAGTAGCTGAAGCAGTCTCAAACTGCCTTTCCTAACAAAATATAGAGGATTGCATGAGATAAAAAATCTATTTTTTCTTGGTCTGTCGACAAAATTATTAAAAGCAGAATCCACGTGAATTAAGTCCCAGTGTTCTTTGAACTCTCGGAGGAGTTATCATCTGTGGAGACTTATGCACCTTAACAAAACAGATACCAACTTTTAGTCCATAGTCAGTTGCCTGGGGCAAACACTCAGCAGGTGTACGCTGTATGACGATGATGATGATAACAACTTCTCTTACCACTGTCTGTGCTATTTTGTAGCACCTGGATCTGTTGTGCCAGATTCTGTAAAAATCACATAGGGCAAGAATAACACAACATTTGCACCAGAAGATTTACATGTTTGTGCCTAGGATAATATCACTTATCCTGCTTGATATTATGGTTCCAAAAAAGTGCAATCACTTTAACTGATTCCAGCTAAACATCTGGGAGGTTATGTTATCTCTGTATCTCAGTTATACACAAACATTTTTAAGTGCTGACCTGAAGTGTTCACTTCAGGCCATACCTAGTCATACGAGAACTTTTTATCTACTTTAAAAATCTCCAAACTCAGGATTGGATTTTCAAGCCATTTCATAAATCAAATAAAATAGACACTTAGCACTCTGTGATACCATCTGGTTACTATATAATTTAAGAGAGAATGGAAAACTGTCTGATGATAATACTGTAGGGAAAAATAATTAGTGTGAATTTTCTTTTCTGCCTTCCCAGAGACCTGTGATCTCTGTGTAGTAGATGAGAAAGTTTCCAAAGAAAACATTCAAAAGGAAATGAGTTCTGTTTATTGCCAGAAACTCTCAGTGCAGATCTTTGTGTCAACACATGTTCTTCCAGTTTAGTGGCTACAATAGCAGGGAGGTGGAGAGGAAGGGAGGGGAAATCACATCAGATCCTCTTTTGTATACAGGCTTCTAGTTAATGAGAAGGCAGTAAGAAATCTGATTTGGGGACAAAGTTTTGTGGCTGGAAGAAAAGTATCTGCGAATATGTAAGCAAGCCTTATCTTCTGCTAAACATGCATGAACGGACTCTCAAGTTGCAGCACCTTTCAGGCTGTATGTGCAGATGGGATGAGGTTCTGTATGTGTGGAGCAGAGGAAGCAGATCACACCTAAGAGACAGCTAATGTACATTTTGCCAATAGTTAGAGACATGCAAATCTCAAAAATGCTGTTCATGCACATACTGAGATTTACTTCAAACTTGATGAATTTATAGGCATTATTTTAAGATTTCTATAGCTCTAACAAATGAAACATTATGAAGTCAATGAATTTTCCTTGGTCCATAGTTGTAGGGTACTAAACCACCTCCATTTCCTTTTTTAATATTCTTATGTTTTCCGTTAGTCCCTTCTTGGAAATGATTGATCTATCCTGGCTGAATTATTCCCACACAATTCTTCATGAGCAGGCTATAGTTGAATAAGATAATGTAACTGGAAAAAGGTCTTTTACTGAGATGTGTCAGATCACCTTACATATATAGTAAAGATATTGAACATTTTTAACACTAATAATATTATTTAAGCCAGATTACACCCAGTAAAAAGATATTGCTCCACTTCACTCAAATTACGTACTTATAGAAGCTTTACTATTGGTACTTCCCATGTTTTATTAAACATTTGTTAGATGTTCAGAAAAATAAAGATATATATATATTTTTTAATATATAACTTACTACTTTCAGCATACATGACATCAGTATAATTTTGGAGTGTGGATTTATAGCGGTAACAAAGTAAATCAATTTTGTATACAGAGTAGAGTCTTATTTTTAGACTGCTAGTAAAGTGAAAGCAAAATGTGAGAATAATATCAATACTAGTCCCTTGTATTTTCATGACATCATATGTTTACAAATTAATGAAGGAATAGAACATTTCTAAAGTATTTTAAAAATTTCTAAGTGGTTTTGTAATATGTCAACTGAGTATGATTATTTTCAGTTACAACAGACTAGAATCAACCAGCTAAGTAATTTTTTTACCTTAGGCTGTTTTCCCAACTCTATTTGAGGGATAAGAGTCTGGGAAGATTGAAATGGAGAATGAAAGCATCACTTTATCCAGTCTGCAGACACAGGGCGGGGACAGTCCAAAAATTTTTAAATACAACTTCAGACCAAGACTTTTTAAATGGACAGAAGAAAGAAAAAGAATGACATTTCTAATTCTTTAGGTAGGTAGACAGTAAATACGCATACAAATTGTGAAAAGTTAATCCCCTAAATCCAATGAATATGCAATTTTCATGTTGCACACAAGAAATTAAATGTGTAACTCTAGGCCTCCATAACTGGAAAAGTTAAATTCAGTTACCTCTACTGAAGAGAATTTATCCCACTTACTCCTCATATTGCACTACGACATCCAATGCCACTGTATACCTTAGCAGCATAGCAGCACTAGTAATTTGGGTTAGGAAGTATGAGTATACAACTGGGCAAGTCAGAAACATTTAAAGAAAAGCAGGTGTGATCTTTCTGTAAATCATCCTCACATAATCTATAAATACTGAAACACTGGTGTTTGTCCGTAGCCTTGTCAGAAGACAGGTTGAATAAAATGCTTTAAAATAGATGGAAATACCTTAAGTGTATTTCTACCTCCCTAAATAAACGTCATGTCCACAGTGATCTCCTGCCTGTCTATAGTGAAAATTTGTGAAGCAACCATTAAAAAGTAAAAAAGGGCTACAATATATGATATCAGAAAAAGCCATTTTATTCCTGAAGACATTATACTTGTTACATTGAACTTATTAACAGGTAAAAATATTAGAGAGCATATGTCGTACTAAAGCATTCAGAAGTGTCCAGGAGGTGCTCTTAAATTCCATTGTTAGGGTCATATCTAACCAAACTTCATTGTTTCCTATAGTTTAAGTCCAGATAGCTTATAATTATTATCATCATTATAATCTCCTGCACTCTGAAGACCATCAATTCTCACCCAGATTAGTTGTAGAGTACTTCTAGTTAGCAAAAGATAGGTCACTTTTGCTTTATTGGTTTCAGAATATGAAACTAAGAGAAAAAAAAGTCACTCAAAAAAATCATGATGGTTAAAGAAGATGATAGTGACCTGGAGACATCACACAAAAGACAAAGAGAGTGACATCGCTGATATCTGCTGAAAAGACAGGTATTCTCATCAAATTCAAAGAGCAAGCTGAGTATTTCACATATGTGAAAAGCACAATCAGAAAGGACACTACACCATTTTGAGATCACTTTGGAAACAGAATAGTTGCCCTAGTAAGACTCGTAGCTTTTGGAAGAAGCTGTATCACAGTAAAGTGTAAAATCTAAGTAACAGCTATCTCTTATTTCCAGATACAGCTGCAAGATGTAAAAATTGTGTGGAAAAGCATTTCAGAAGTTCTTTTGCCTCAAATTAAAATACTGGGATAATTCATTACTCAAAATTAGAGATAGAAAAAAAAAAAAGCTTTTAGGACACTTGGTTATGATATTTATTAATGAAAGTTTCTGGAGGACTGATGTCAGATGCCTGTGGCACAAGGTGATGATAAAGTGTCAGCATTGACCCAGGAGGTGAACTAGCCCTATGCAGGAGGAGTACTTCTTTATACTATTGAGAAAAAAAATCAGTCCCATGTCCAAATTTAGCCATTTAGCCACCAGTTCAAACCTGGCATGCAAGCATGAAATTTAGTTAAGCATCAATGACTGTATTTGTGATCCTTAAGAATGCAAGCTGGTTTTGGCAGGGACTTTGTCATTTAGCTAGTATATTTTATTCTTGCATAGCACTGTAAATGTCCATAGTGTCTGAAAGCAATGACAGTTTGTGAACCATACTGCAGACAAAAAGAAAATGGGATGCTGAATAGGAAGGATGGAAAATGGGAGAAAGAACAGTTCAGAGAAGAGAAACAGAACAGAACTGATAAATGGAAAAGTGAGGAAGGTAAAAAGAACAGAATGAAGCAAAACGGAATAGCTGTTGACCCAGCAACCTCTCTTAATATACAGTAATCAGCCATCCATAGTATAACAACCCAAAAAGTTATCCTGGCTCTTATTTGGGTCTTTGTTTGTGAAAGCACAGAGTGTTGGAATGACCATTGACACGAGAATGAATTGACCAGGGATTCTGTGTGCATTCATATCTGTAACACAGAAGGAACAGCTTAGTAATGTGTAAGAAAAAAATAGATTTGAAAGGCATATTTATCAAACCAAATGGATTGAGTCAATTTGAGTCCAAGTTTAGTTTTTTTTTTTTCAGTAAATTCCCTCTGATTTCAAATGTTATGTACCATATGTAACTCTATATCAGACAACTCAAATAATCAATTTCTTTACAGCAATATAAATGAGAATTACTGAGTTAAGCATGGCTAATACAGCTCCATTTCATATGACTAATATTATTCACTTCTCTATTATTAACCCCATCTAAGACATTTGCTTAATAGATCAATGTGACATACACTTGAAGCCTTGCTTTCCCAATATGCTTACATCTTTATTTAACCTTGTGTCTGTGATTAATGGAATGTGCTATTTCTGCTTTTCTGTAATGGATGGTTATGTTGGAACAATACACAACTTAGCAATGACATCTCATTCCATAGAAGAGATTATGACAAAAACACATAGGTGAACCAGAGCTGACAAATGCATTTTTACTCCATATTTTTCTCTCTCTCTTTGACATCTCTTTACAGCCTAAATGGCTTTCCCAGTAAAATCTCAATGGTAACACTTCTTCTCGAAACTTCACTTCTGACCACCGCAGGGAATACATTGCCCCAGGAAGTGAGGAGAATTTGTTGGTACATTCACAGACTGTACACTGAAGTGCAGATTCAAATGTACAACTCCTTCATTTTGAAGGCAATTGTGCACTTCAAAGGACTATGAAAAGTGTGTCATATCCCATGGTTACTAAAATGTTAAAGCATTTTTTTGCCTGAAATGAAAGAATTATTGAAATCCTTTTGCCTACATGTATCAAGCATTACAGAAAGATAATGTGCCTTGCATTTGTAGATTTGCAGCTTTTGCAATAGTGGACTAATTCACATAGTTTCATGGATATAGAGAGGACCACACAGCCAAGACTGAAGATTAAGATGCATTTTGAATTCATTTATGAATTTATCTGTTGTCAAAAGTGTTTATACTTATAAAAGTAAATGTGTTGGTGAAGGTTAAATATTATTTCTTTAAGTTTTGCTTATGAATATGTAATGGATTTTTCACTGGCTTAAATGAAGGTCCTTCTAAATCAAACACAAACTGCTTAAATGATCCAAATTATACAAATATGCAGTTCTGGTCTTCCCACCTCAAAAAGATATGGTAAGATTGGAATAAGTTCAGGAAAAGATTGCTAGAAAGACAAGAAGTGTCTTGTAGAGCCTGAATAACTTTTATTTAAGAAGATTTTAAATAATGTCTCCTTCAGAAAAGAGATAACCAATTGAAAA